>PVHY01003911.1:0-88602 GCA_004024945.1 Uropsilus gracilis
GGTAGCTGGGATTACAGGCATGCACCACCATGCCCAGCTATTTTTTTGGAACTGGGTCTTGCTATGGGCCCCAGGCGGGACTCGAACCACGGTCCCTAGCCCTGGCAGCTTCATAGCATTTTAAAAATTGTATTACAATTTTAATTGTCAATTATGCCTTAATAAAAATCAAAATTTAATTTAGTAAAAAAAAAATCCATTCCATTTACTACAATTCAGAAACCATTACCTATTCAAAATCATGATGGTCGTTGTCAGTTCAGGAACCTCTTTTGCATGATTATTCTCCCATTCAAGATCCAACGTTCATTAACTACTTATTAAATAACTACTTATTAAACAACTTGATACAGGCTAGGCAATGGGCTCCATATCATTTGATTGAAAATATTTACAATCCTTTACGTTGAGGTGATTCAACTGCACCTTTTAATCCACGTTAAATAACACCACCTATGACTCTTCTGTACACTTGACTTGGGTATATCTGTGGACAGGATAGGCCCGCAGGCTCAACCTTTGACTTTGGTTCTTCTCCAAGTTTCTTCCTTGAGAGAGGCCACTGTATGGGCCAGCAGTAATTAAGGATATTTCTACATAATTCAACATATTGAGAGGTTAAAAAACAGCTTTAAGCAAAACCTTACAGATGCTTGCCTAGTCAATGTTTCTTTAAATATGCCTTTCTTTCTGACCTGAACTGTTAAATACAATCTTCTAAGCTTCACATTCGGTCTTCAGAAGTAAAGACTTTTCCCACATCTCCCTCAGTGACTTCAGTCAAGAACACTTACATCACAGCGACCTACCATCACAAGTCTGTGTTGCCCTCAGCTCAGAGGAATTCTAGCATCCTAAAGCCTCTCCCTGGAGATATGAGTCATCATGCTCGCTACAGGTCAAACTGCTAAAGTTAATACGTCCTTGGATTTCTCAAGCTAACTCAGCTCTAGCCCTAGGAAACTCCTACCTCTTCCCTCTCTCCCATTTATACTATGTTCATTAAAAATATCTTAGATTCCCTCTCCTCCTAATATCAGTCTAACATTGCCTGGATGTGAAAGGGAAATAGTCTGCATAGTGTCCAGAAAGAGAACACAAAGAGAGAACGCTTGTAAATATACCCTTAGCTTTGTTCAGGGAAGAATACCCTAAAGGACCAATAAGCCTGGTTTTGTGTTTCTGGTTCAATTTTATTGCCTAAGAACTCCAAACCACCATGCCCTCAAGACTTTAGCCATTTGGGTATACCATTTATTCCGGCTGCCCCTGTCCCAAGCTTACCAAGAAATCTTCTTAGCACAGACTGCATTCCTATATAGCTGGGCAGATCACACTGGGCAGATCAACTAAGTATACTCATTTCCTTAAAAGAAAAATTCGTTATTATGCTTCACTTTAGTCTTGTTAATCACTTCTGCATGAATCGGATTAATGTAGCTCATCTGCAACAGATCATTTCTCAAATATATAAACAATCGTATATCTGTAGTTGAAATAGTTTTGGCTCAGCCTATGACTTTTAGAGACTCATATAGGTCTATAATAACTAGGGTAAAGTGCTCAATTCAGCTATACTCCTAGGAGTTTCTGTACTAACAACTAGGCAACTGAATTCTTTAGATTTTTTAAAGCTTAATTATCACAAAATTCAACACACACACAGTTATTCTGTTAGTTTCATTGGCATTTGTAAATGAAATTGTCTTTAGGGTTACCTTTAATCTTACAAGTTGTCTTTCAAGTTGAATTATTTGCCTATAACTAGAATTGGTATCTATAAAGTTAAGTCATGAGTCATTTCAGGTTGCCAGTAGTTTGATAAATTTTCAGAAGTTTGGTTTCTTCAAAGTCTAATAGTTCCCCCAAATTTTAAGGCAAGGACTCTGCTGAGACCATTAATATTCTATAAAGAAAAAAATCAGTGCACTATTTCTTGCTAGCTAGCATAATATATTTCTAATTGCTGCATTTTTCTTGGATCTTCTCCAGATTACTGCTTCAAAACATTTTTTCTTAGAGGTATGATCAGTTAACATAGATTGATCTACTTTACCAGCATCCTTACATTGTGTTTTGTTTGTGAGTTATGGATTTTTTGGCCCTATTATATTTCTTGATTTCTTATTCTATTGGTCTTTTTATATTTATCAACTTCTTTCCACATGGAGTCTTTTGGTGGCCTTTGAACCATAAATATACTAGCCCCTAGTCATCTTTTAGGAATTACTAAAATTAGAAACTGGGTTATGTTTCATTATTCTAGCTTTGGATTGATGGCACTGGTTCAATCTGTGTAGTAAGTGGTAGGCATCAAAGTTTGAATTGTAAACTAAAGTTTAAAGAGAAATGGCTACAGATATTTCATCACATTCCACTAATTTCCCTGGTGGTACTGGGGCTGAAGATAGCCCCATTCATGCTCAACCTTTGAGAAGACTTATACCCATTTGTACAGTCTGCATTAATAATCTTTCTAGTAGATTCAATGCATTCCTCATCACACAGTCAGCATTAGTCTTGCAATACAATGATTATTTAAATCATTTCTGACTCTGCTTACAAATGTACAAGTGCTTCTTCTTCTGGTCCTTTCCTTTCTCTAGTCCCTTTCATTCCTCTCCCAGAGCCAGCTTATTCCACATATTCAATCTCGAACAAGCTACTCATGTTCCCAGCTGACCCTGTTTGTGCACATGTTTTCTCTGAGGACATTTCTATTTTTCCCTCTTAAAAAATTATTTAATAGCGTATTTTATATCACTGCCTCCTTTTTAAGACTTCACTGAATCTATAGCCACCTTAGTCCTTGCTCTGTGACCCTAATCTACATTATTAAAATTTATCAGACTGCCTCTAACTCATTATTATGTTTATTTGCTTACATTGTATGTCTCCTTATTTTCAGGTTTCTAAACTCCTTAAAGGCTACCCATATGCATTTAAATCATTTTCTCAAGAATGCACAATAGAATATCTTTGAATATAGTCACTGCTCCAGGAAATTGTATGTTAATAATGCCTTGCAAAGCAAATGTCATTCTACGAATACACAAGGATAAATTTGGAATTTGTTTTTCAGCAATATAAAACTTCTCCAACCTTTAAGAACCCTTGTTCAATTCCCTCAGTGATCAAAAGCATTCAAATGGATTAGAAGATCTGTGATCCAATAATAACCCTATGTTCTCACCAGTAGAATAGGATGCTAGTATACAATCAAACAGCTATCACATACATACACACACACACACACACACACACACACACAGATACTCTCTCGAGGGTCTGGGTTCACATTCAACTATAAGCTAACATCAAAGTTCATACTATGTAGGAAAGTAGGATTCTTAAATTTAAATGAAACAGTCTCACCTAACAAGGGGCATGTGCCTAACAAACTCCAAGTTAAAATTTTCATACTCCTTGGGGATTTAGTTATAAAAAAGATCAAGAATAATGTTTCAGTTTTTTCTTTTTTTTTAAACTTCATTCAAGGAGTAAGGAATCATGGAAATTTTGCCCCAAATTGTTTTACTTTGTTTCACTTGCAGTTAAATTCAAACTTGTTGTGACCTTTTATAATTCTTATTTCATTTGAAACTACTAGAGTAAAAACAGTGTTGTTTATATCTTTGACTTCTGCCAAATTAGTAATGTACTAGTTTAGTATGTTCAATATGTTTATTGACTAAATATATAAAATATTTCATTATCATGTTCTGTCCATAAATATAAACAAGAATCAGCATAGATATTTATAAGTATAATGTAGACAGGTGTTCTGATTAAAAACTCTTAACTGGAAGGAAACACCAAAAAGGACAAAATAAACTAATTAGAACATCTTTTAAAAATATTTCCAGTGTCTTTTTTAATATTAGAATTCCTTGAACATTCAGTATAGCTGATTTGGTACATAGATCATCATCATCATTGGGAGTTAAATGACTTAGGTTGTCCTTGCATTCATGGTATTTCAGCAAACAAGATATTATCAGATTATTCTCTTTTCTTCCTTTTATGTCTTACTGAAAATTATCACAGTCTCAAATTAATAACTTGATTGCAAATTTCTTTCCATACTTTTAAATTAATTATTTGGAGACCTTCAATATAAATTTGTTGGTTAAACAAAATTAGTTATTACTGTATAATAAAGATAATTTTTGTTTATCCCCCACTGGAATGTGTGATGATTAGGAACTGATAACTATGAAAGAATTCCGACATAATATAAACACAGATATGTAAGTGGATTATATTTTATGGGCCCCGCATACTTCCACTGTGCAACTCTGCTTCAATATAAGTGGATTATATTTTATAGTTAGAAGGATCATTTGTGAAAATAGGAGGATTTCTCTAGCCATTTCAAAAAGAGAGAATTTAAAACATTGAAGTAGTGGTTAATAGAATTGATAGGAGGACAGGGGGAAGGCCAGGGAAGAGAGTTGGGATTTAGAAAGTTAGAAAGCTTTAGTTATTTAAGGAAATTACCAATAATGAACTCAACTACTATAGCACTGGAGCAGAGATTTGCCATCTGCCCACCTTTGCCAGATAATAAAAATGCCCTCACTTCCAACTTCCAAATATTATGCAAATGCCTCATTAGCAGAATCTAACCCAGAACCCTATTATTAAGGGCTGATTACTATTAACAGTCAAAGACCAGAAGTAAATGCATAACCTTTTCCTTTGAGCAAGCCTTTAAGTGTTGCTTAATTAAATATCTCCTCTTGTTTGTTTTTTAATACACATATGGTACTTGGGTTTTGTTTTGTTTTTGCGTGTGTATGTGTGTGTGTGTTTTTTTTAATGACTGCAGATTCTTTGACACTTCTCCCATCAAGAGGTGGCACCTATGTCTCTTCCTTCCCTTAAGATTTTTAGGTCCTTGTGACTGCTCAGAAGATAGAGAATGACAGAAATGATGATGTGATTTGTACAACTGAGTGATAAACACCATGTAGTTTCCATCTGGTCTCTTGACATGCTTGCTTTCAAGATTTGCCCTCTTAGAGCTGGGTGCGTTGGCCCGTGCCTGTAATCCTAGCCCTGGGAGGCTGAGGCCAGGGATTGCTTGAGTCCGCGGGTTTGAGACTACCCTGGGCAACACAACGAGACCTAGTCTCTAAAAATAATTGGGTGTTGTGGCAGGTGCTTGTAATCCCAGCTACCTGGGAGGCTGAGGCTAGGGATCACTTCAGTCCATGGGTTCGGGACTACTCCAGGCAACATAGTGAGACCTAGTCTCTAATTAAAAAAAAAAAAGAAAAGAAAAGAAAAAAAATTTGTCCTCTCAGAACTAGCCTCAATCCGGAGAAGCTGTAGAAATAGCCCCAGTTCAGACATCAATCCCATGAGTAAACAAGCCTCCAAATATTTGTCGCTGCTGAAAGTTCCCAGTGATACGGAACTTTCGGTACCAGAGAGCAAGGACAAGCTGTCTCTGTGGCCTCTTAACTGACTCCATGACCCACATAATTTGTAAGCATTATGTAACAGCTGCCTAGCACTACTAAATTTGTGGTAGTTTATTACTCAGAAATAGTTACTGCACAACTCCTGAAAAACATAAGCATTAAGAAAAAATAATGAAGTGGATGGAGACAGAGACTGTGGAATTCATCTTGAGTATGCAAATTTGAAAGTTGCCCCAGTCACTTAACAGGTGAAATTTATGCACAAAGCTCTGCAATTAGGAGTACAATCATGTTATAAATTTCTTATATTTGTCTGACTCAATTTATTTCTTTTCCATTATGCAATCTAAAGTCTGGTACCTAAAACCTCAGAGGAAACAGGACTAGTAGGTCTGAGTCTTCTTTACTCATTCTTGTATCACTGCCCAAATTACATAGGTGTAGTGCAATTTGGGTCTTTAACATGTTACAATTTTCAAAGATACTGCATAATTTTAGCATATTAATTACTCTCATCCACACATTCCCAGAGGAAAGGAAGGAACAAAAATCCCAATTACTGAATCCATTTGCTAAGAAATGCATTTGCTAAGAAAACCATTGATTAAGTTCCCTGTAAGTGAAGCCTATCATATTTTTCTAAACCTTTCCCTTGAGTTTGGCAATTCACAGTTACAGAATATTCTTATGGTGAAGTTTCTCTTCTCTTGTTTCCTCGCACTTTTTATCCAGATGTTCTCTTAAATTTTTATCTCTTTGTTCCTGTTATTCTTCAATCAGGAATGATAGTTATTGTATGCTTTTATGTGGCATTGTATGTTGTCAAGCACCTCAGGGATTAAATCTATTCATTATTCTGTTCTGTCCTCATGACCACTCATTACCTTTCTCTACATGTTGATGTCCATTGTATGCAAAACTGTAGCTTGGTTTTATGGCAAGTGAAAAAAAGTACAGGATGACATAGCTCCTTGCTACAAGGTACTTATTTTCCTATGGAGTTAAAAATAGAATACACAAAATAGTATGAGATTTTTAAAAGTGACAAATGTAAGTAAAGTAAAATAAATTCTTTGTAATTCTTCAATAATTCAAATAGTATTGTTACTTGCCCAGGCTCAGCTGCTGAACATAGTGGGACCCCAATGCTGCCTATGATGATTGGCCTAAGGAGAACTGGGTTGAAGTTAAACCATTTTCTTTCTCCATATTTTACTAAACAATAAAGTCATGCAAAGTCATATGCTAGTCAGTTTACATTTTTATTTAATTGACTCATTGCTTGGTTGCCACTTACAATTTTGAGTGATGATCCAATAGATCCAATCAAGGAAAATGCTGTGGGTTTGTTCAAGGGAAGAGAGGAATAGGGGTTCCAATGTGAAGTAGTATGGCAATACTTATAGGTAATCAACCTCTGAAAGCAGAATCCTATCAAATATTTCGTTTACAGGTCACCTACTATGTGACAAAAATCTGCACTAAACTTGGAGATAAGATAATGGTACAGACTCATGCAAAAGTACACTTAAGGACAAGTTGTGACACCCCCCCCTCCCAAAACAAAAGGAAAGTTCAACCCAGAAGTCATATAAATCAGGTAGGGATATAAGGGCTTCCCATGAGCCCAGCAACCGAGTAATCTAAATCATCTAAAACCAAAGCAGATAATTATACAAGCAAAAATATGGATGAATATAAAAAACCATCATGTTTAACAAAATTATAAAGCTATCATTGAGCTCATACTCTATAGTACAATTATAAGAAGTTAAGAACAGTTAAAGCTTATCTGTATTTAAAAAAAGAATACAATCATAACAGCAGTAGTTATGAGTGTAAGAAAGTACTGACTATAAGGAAGCATAAAGGATTACGTAGGCTGATGAAATATTCTATGCCTTGAGTATTGGTTACAAAACAGTATACATTTGCCAAAACTCATTAAATTGTGAACTCAAGATCTTCTCCATATCTTAGTCTGTTTTATGCATGGTTTCCCATCCTCTTCAGCCCTAAGCATTTGTATATTACTTAAAGGTAAAGGCAGCAGAGATTTGGTTCACCTCGATATATTCCCCTGCTCTCCAGTAACTGAGTCCCACAAATCCTGAAGGACATTATATCTCAACAGTACCTGCAAACAGTGCATTTTGTTTTATTATTATAATGTGCATTACTGTTTCTATTTTGTCTTATTGAGATATAAGCTAGCACATTCCATCCAGAAATGGAAGTCTAAAATAGATTTTTTTAATAAGCACAATTTTGCCAACTAAGGAGCCATATGGAAAAAGATAAAACTGAATCTGTTCTTCACACTACATACCTGTATAAATATCAAGTGGATCAGAAAAAGAAACCATATACACTATAGCAAAAAAACATGGACAAATTTCTCTATGAGCCAGGAGAAGATAAATTTTCTTCTGTTACAAAATCTAAAGCTATATAGGAACAACTTGATTCATTAGACTACTCAATAATTGATGACAAAATATTTAGCATTATGAAACATGATTGATAATAAAAGAGAGAAAATGCCTTTTCTTTCTATAATGATAGGGCTTCTGCCATAGTGAATGTTACTAAAACCTGCTGGGGTTTTTTTTAAAGAAGTATGAAAAGCACCAACCCTCTAAAGTGCAACCCTCACAGTACAAGAAAAACAAGGATTCTCTGTATGCCCAGGGAAAGGGGTGTTTCATGAGGAAGCAGAGTTCCCTGATGAAGCGAATTTTCCAGACAAAGGCCAAAACTACAAAGACAATTGTGCCAGGCTTGGATGTGCTGAGCCCCACTGCAGATCTAAGAGAATGTTGGCTATTAAGAGATGCTAATGTTTTGAACTGGAAGGAGATAAGAAGAGATGGGGTCAATTGAGTCAGTTCTAAGCTTCACTTGTTTTATTTGAAGAAAGTAAAATCTCAAGCTTACATTCACTTCAAAATATAAATAATAACCTAGAAAAATGTTTATAACTTACAACAGTTATGATATCTTCATAATTAGAACAAAATGATCAAGTATTTAATACAAAAATTGGCAAGAGATAAAGCACAGAAAAGGAATTAAAATGTGTGTGGGAGTGTGTGTGTTTGTAACTCTGTAAGCAATCCTCACTTCTCATTCATAATTCATTAGGGAAATGGAGATCTTAAAGTAATCTGTAGAGTTGATTTCAGTACTAACAATAATATTTCTATTTTAAACTATTATAAGTGTGTGATAGGACAGAATAAGTAATTGCATTAATGTTAACGAAAATCAGTTTGAGAGAAACCATTCCAAGAAGTAAAAATTCTAAGGCTATTAGGAGAAAGGTCGAAGTGGTCAATATTCACTCAGTGTATTGAGGAAATACATGAAGAAATCCAATATCATATACTGCCTGATGTGACTCTTAAGTGTACATTATCACTGGTTAAGTTTAGAAAAAAATGTAATGTGATAAAACCAAACTTTATATCTAAATTCATCTTCAATAATGTAGAATCTAAAGAAGCAAGTAAAACTATGCCACATGAAGCAAATCAAGACTATCAGAGATTCTCTAAGACAACTGGGCCAATTTCTTCAATAAGTATATAAGGAAAAAAGGCAAGAAAGACTAATGTAGACTAATGTTTAAGAAAACTTTTAAGAGACAAAGCAAATGTGCTTTGACTGGACCTTATTTGAGAAAATAAACTCTAAAAACATCCATTTGAATCCAGTGAGGAAATGTTAATATATAGACTAATTATTCTAAGTTATCTGGAAGTTATTGCTAACATCATCAGTTACAATAATGTTATTGTGGTTATGTGAGAAATAATCTGTTTTTAAAAATAAAGAATACAAAAATAAATTCAATTGCCTCCTATTTACACATAAATGCAAAACAAATTTACACAGCTTTAATGAATAGCAAAGTAAGTACTGTATACATTTGTCCAGAATAGATTTTGCTACATTTGGAACTTAATCAGGATTTAGTTCAATATTTTGAAAAAGTATTTTACTCATGGCACTACCATCAATGGCAGGTAAGTTTTCAATACAGTCCCTACACTGATACTTGTCTGCATATAAACATTTTTTTCCTATGGTTACATCTGTCACATAATGGTGGTTTCACTATCTTACTTTAAAATGCTATGTATAAAGAAATTTGGTGAGTATTCACTGATGATCTGATGGTGGGAGAACTATGGGCACTACAATGATATAGAAAAATATAGATATAAACACAATAAAAACAATTTAAAAAAGCACTGAAGTTCAGGGTCATATGGCAAGTAAAAGGAGAAGTTAGAAGTCAGATTAGGCCTAACTTTAAAGTTCTGGTTCCTCCCACCATCCCATGGGAAAGCCCAGGGAAAAACAATAGTCTTTTTTATTATGCTGTTTTCATTATGTCTTTCATAACCAACTTTTGATTACTCTTCCATAGGATGCAAAATCAGTAAAATAATGTATGTAAAAAGAAAAAAGAAAATTGCCATTTAAAAATTGATTAAAACAATAAGCTCATTGTTAGTGTGAAATATTCTTTCGTCAGGTCAAATAAGATAAACCTTGAAAGCTTACCATGATCCTCACGAGGCATCTAGGAAGGAAGAGGGAAGAGAAGGAGAAGAGTGGAAACAGGAGGGCAAATGACACACACTGGGCTATGAATAAGGCTACCAGAAAGGAAATGTGGTTGGAAGGAGCAAAAGGTGGTGGGGGGAATGGAAGATTGCTAATGCTTTGGTGGTTGATGTGGTGGAATAACATATAGTTGTAAAGGTATAAACATATACCCCTAAGATATACTGTGATATAAGTCAACATTACCTCAATTAATATAACTTTACAAAATAAATAAATAAATAAACAAACAAACAAATAAATAAATAAATAAATGTAACGAAAATATGCAGCAGCTACATTCAGAAAATATGAAGTTTAAAAATATTATAACTGACTTAAAAACAAAATTGAGAACCTTAAAGGTGACAAACAGAAACAATGGAGATATCTGATAAACTTAAAACACAATATTGGAGAATACAAGAATAGAATAAGGTAGAGAGAAAAGAGAATACAAAAAAAATAATAATGAAACATTGGAAGAACTCACTGAAACAACTTAAAGAGAAACAATATTCATATCATGGGATCCTAGAAGAAGAAAAAAAGAAAGGCATAGAAACCCTGCTTTAAAAAACTAGTTACTAAATAACATTTCACTCCAGGAAATGAACAAGAAGTTGTAATTCAAGATGCACAGCGTTTCAAAAAAAATCATGCCAGATAGACATACACAAAAGTACATAATCATAAAGCTATTGAGAACCAAAAATAAGGACAATATTAAAAATCAAGAGAAAAGTTATAAAAAATAATAAAACAAATATTTTGTTTCTGCATCATCTTGAATAAATTAAAATACCAAGTTGTTTTAAATTATGTATTAATGACCAATACTCAATTTTTAGGCCATATTGAGGTAGGTAGTTCACAAATTTGAAATTTTAGTTTACAGGATAGAGGGAACAGATGTACAACTAACTCTTATTAGGGTGTGAGGCAGTATCATTTTTATCATATCCCCATTAAATAATTCATCTCCAGCAACTCTGACTTTTATCCATGTATCACTATTCGATGAAAAACCCTTTTTCCATTTCAGAGAAGGAGTAATCCATTGCTCTCTTTAAACCCAGAAAATAAATGGACAGTTTTCAATGGAATCAGAACCCTGGGATAAGTGGAATGATCCCCAAGGTTGGTCAAATGTGACTCTCTGCAGATGGTTGCACAGGATGACACTTCATAAAACATCATTCCTCTGTTAAGCTTCACAGCATCTCTGGTGCTTCAAACATATTGCTTATCTCATCAGGATGAGCAGGTTCTAAAGGTAAGATCTGAACAAGTGCCATTGCTGAGGAAACAGCAGATGGTACATCTATGATGGCCTGCCTTTGCTTGGTGAGAGGTTACTCCAATCCCAAGCAGAGTTGCCAACTGAAAGATGCCATGGCTGAGGAATCTGGACTTCTCTGTGACACAGAATTGGCTTCTCCATTTACCCAGACTCTGGACACTACCTATTTCCATCACACCCTGAAATGAAGAGGAATTACTGCCAGTGCATTGAAATAGTCTTCTGAGACTTACAATGAATATTTGGATACAACCAACCCTCACTCCTCACTTCGAAGCTATGTTTTACTTTCATATACCTTTTTTATTTAATCATTATCAAAGAAAGGGGTTCCTACTTTGTAAAAGAACCTCGAAGATATGAAATATTCAACATAAAGAATTGGTAGGACTTGGCAGTTTCTTCTACCACCAACTGAATTTTATGATCATCTCTTCCCAAACACATTTTTAATGGAAATGTTTTAGGTGAATAGAATTCATTTATGTGAATAGGATTTATGGTACTCAATTCAAATATGAATATAATTCATATTTAAAGAGAATATAATTCATAGTCTGAGAGGATATTTTAACTAGTAGGTTTTCACTAGTAGGTATATTTCAATGTTGAAAGTTCAAAATATAGAACCTCAGTGTTAATGAAGGCAAATAAGAATATGAGTGTTACGACAACCATCAAGATCTAGTACCAAGAACCAAGAACTCCCTATTTAAAGAGAATCCTGGGACTAGATCAGTCTGATGATTGTGGTTAATGGTCTGAGTAGCTTGGAGCAAGGTGTGGATTACATAGCAAAACCGTGAGTCAAAAAAACAAAACAAAACAAAACTAATACCACTTTGGAAGAAAAACCAAACTAAACAGTAAACTAGAAACAAGCAGTAGTTTGAACACAAAAGGGTAGGGAAGAAGTGATGTATGCAAGAAGATTAGATTAGCTCTGGTATGAATCTTACCAGTAGATTTTAGCTTGCATTTCTTTTAAACCTTGGTATGTTTTCCTCAGTTAAAGTTGGGCACCTTCCTACCATACACCATGTTAGATGACAAAACCTATAGAAACTGACCCCATACCTGTACTGTTCACTATTCTGACCTTAATGCTGACCTAGGGCTGTGTCCGATATCTAGTAGGAGCTCCATCAGTTTGAATAAAGGAATACTCAATACACTGTATGACTTGAATAATTATTGTCTCAAAGAATAAGTGACTAATTGACTAATATCCTGGGCATGTCTAAGTTTGAACACTTTTTTCTTGTTGCTGTTTTCTTTCTCCAGTAAATCCAGAAACAACAGGAATTCTCTTTAAAATTCAAACATTGAGCCTAGGAATAATCTTAATATAATCCAGGCACTGAAACCATTTCAATTTATATTTGAGTACCTGAACTGTTAGACATTTCAGGGGAATTAAAAGTTTTTCCTTATAGAAGAATTTAAAGTATTCTGATCCCACATATAAAGTTCTTTTTTTTTAAGCTTACTATTAAGATTTAGGTCTTTAACTTCTTTTTTCTGTATTTCATAACAGCTTTCAAAATGATCTCCCTGCCTCCAGGCTTGTTTCCCCTGCATTTCATCTTCTACATGCCTCCAGCGTAACCTTGCTTAAACTCAAATTGATCAGGTCACTTAGTCTTCTGTTCCAAATCCATTCATGGTTCATAATTCATGTTTTAGCATGGCAGCAATCACACTTCACCTTTTATTTTTGGCCTTTTCCAAGGAAGGCCTTTTTAACCACAGATCCTCTCTCAGTGCCACACTTCTGCCTTACTGCAGCTTTCACCTATCCTGAACCATTTTGTAACTATTCTCTTGCTCTTTCTTCTGCTTCATATGCTCCTTTCTTAATTTTCATCCTAGCAGTACGCAACTCCTCTGTCAAATTCTAGTTTAAATGCCACCTTCTCTGTGAAGCTTTTCTTGACTCATCCAGATAGAATTAATCACACTTCTCTGTTCCCATACCTTAATGTAGAGTGAACAGATGGAAGTGAAAGCTCTGGAGCCAGAAAGATCTCATTTCCAGTCCTGGTTCCTCTGCTTACTGTGACCTTGAGCAAAAACACTTAAAGTCTTTATGCCTTGTATTTCTCATCTACCAAGTGGGTATAATAATACCAACGTATTGGTGTTGCTATAAAGTTGGACTGTGTGATCATGTATACAAATGCTACATAGCTGAAAACTCCGAGGGCAGGTATTTATATTATTTTTATCATCTTATTCTATTATCAATTATCACAATCTGATTAATACTATAGAAAACGTCATGTTTATACTGTCTACCTAATGTTTAGTCATTAAAGTTAGTAACTAGAATATGCCCGTTTTTTAATCTATCATATCTTCTACAGTTACCTGACTCACTGATGATGCCAACTTATTGCTTGCTGAGACAGGACTTGTACTAGATACAATGATTTCCTGGACTTGGCTGAGAAAATTCACATTATGAACTCATGTTTGTTGCTTTCACAAAATAAACAGAAATGGTACTATAAATTGTCTTCAAAGCTTTGCTCATTTTGCTTCCTTTTCACCTAAAATATAAAATTAACAAGACTTTATAAGATCTATAAAAAATAATATATAAATTCACCTCTAGCCTATATTTCCACCAACACAGCTGCAGGAGATTGCCTGGGTGAAATTGCATTGAATCTCCTGAATGGACTCAGTTCATTCAGTTCAATTGCAATTTAAGTATAGGCTGTGTTGAGCTCATTGGAAAAGCAGTGTGAAACAGGACAATACAAAAAGCTTTCTTTCTACTTCAATTAAAGTAAGCAGTGACATATGCCCCACTGAACTAACAACTAAACAACAGCATTAAATGCACCAAAGATACATGTGGGACAAGTAGGTGTGATTCAGTTGTTGAAGTTGTACCAGATCATGTCTGTGTGTATTATCTCCAGGAATAGTATATTATATATATATTATATATAATAGTGTATTATCTCTGCAACTAGTATAGCCATTTGTTGTCACTACCCAGTTAAATCTCTTCCGTAATAACACATTTCTGAACTATGCCACAGAGTCCAAACTTCTGGCATGGCACTAAAGGTCTGTGGGAAGTGTGAGCGCAACAGATCTTGATTTCTAGTATCAGACACTGAAGAAATCCCTGATTCAAGGACACAAGTAAGAAATTTGTAAAATAGACAAGCTGAGCCTGGATCTTTCAGTGTTATTGGAAAGCAAGAAAGCATGCAAAATAAAACATAAAAAATGAAAAGTGTAAGTCAAAAGGCAGAGGAGCCCACTGAAGGAAGTCCTAGTGGTTAAAGCAGGACAACTGAAGCAACAATAAAAACAACAAAAAATAGTACTATGTCAAAACCCACAGGAAAAAACAAGTATATACAGTCCAAAGTTATTATAAATTAATAATGATGATGATGATGATGATGACATTAATAGGAAGGTAAGTAGGTTGGTAAGTAGATATAGAAGATCAAGAGTGATACATTATATGACTAATAGATCAATCAGCGAAAACATCAGACAAATCTCAAATGATGCCATTATACAAAATATCTGATTAGTACTCTTCAAATTTTCTAAGGTCATGAAAAGCAAATACCATATACTGGCACAGCAAAAAGAGTTTAAGGAGACATTATGACTAAATGTAATATTTATTCTGGACTGCATTCTTGAACTGAATAAAAAAATGCTGAGTAAATGGTATGAAATTTACAATAAAGTATTGACTTTAGTTAAATATATATATATATATATCTGGTTTGTTAATTGTGACAATTATATCATTCTAATGTAAGACACTAGTAAGGGAATCTGACTGCGTGGTATATATGAGTATTCTGTAATGTTTTCATAATTTTTCTGTAAAGCTACACATATTCTAAAATTAAACGTTTACTTAAACAGATTTGAAATTTTCACCCTTACCTAATTCATCACACCCTTCTCGTTGCTCCTCATTATGATGTATTCTTTTCTGGTCATAAGCCTGCTTCCCCATTTGTTAAAAATCTTAGAAAAAGCTTCTTCTATGATGTCATCTTCAACCTCTCTGGAGTTCATTGTTTCTCTCTTCTTGATGTCATGGCAATTATCTCATTGCAAGTAATCATGGGCTTGCCACTTCCCACACTAGGCTGAGCTCTCTCTGGCCTCCAGGAAGACCGATCAAACACGCTGCTAGCAAAATACCGAGCATTGTGGAAGCAGTCAACTAATGCTCGTTACCTAAATGAAAGATTGTGTTTGTCATGCTTTTGAATCTTTAAAGGGAGTTCACTTGGATTATTTTGTATATTCATCCTAAACATTCTGTGTGTTGATAGGCTACTCTTTTTGCCGTTTTAAATGAATAAATTGAGACTCAGAGTGAAAAAGAATTATCCTAGTTTACACAACTTGTAAAGGTGGGAGAAGGCATTTATCTAAGTCCTTAACACAACTATACTTTTCTTCCCCTGTAGAAGAAAGCTGAGACTCTTCAATGAATTCAAATCCTGGCTCTGTCCACTATTGTCTGCCTAACCTTGAGCAAGTCATATAATGTAAGTGAACTGCAAACCCTCACACACTTTAACAGAAACAGTTAACATTATTTATCTCAGAGCTTGTGAGAATTAATGATATGATGCCTGCAAACTGATAGGGTAAGAGCTCAATGAATTGCAACCACTTTTATCATTTCTTCACTACTATCAGCAGTATAATCACCGATTAGTAATTATTAGTAATACTGGTGATTAGAATCACCAATAATGTTCACCTAAATGCAGGGATAAAAACGAGAGGCACATTCTATTTGTTCTACTTGATTCAACACATAGCTCTTCTCTGTCTCAGTCTTTCCCCTATTTTCCCCTTTAAAATCTAAGTTGATGACAAGGAACCATCATTCCGTTTCCAGTGGACATTTGGACAACGAGACTTTGATATCGCTACCACTCTACATTCGCAGTCCCCCAAATAATGTAGCATACGATACGAAAGGTTCAATGAAGGCTGGTTGGCTGCAGCTTTCAAACTCCCAACACAATCACTTTAACGTTGCCAACTTTGATTCAGTTTGTGATTTATGGGCATATGGAGTGTTTTGTATCCCAGAGTCTCCTCTTTTGAGTCATGATTTGCAAATGGAGATAATAACCCATAAACTGATATCAGCATCAAAACAGAGCCATCCAACTTTGGTAATAAATGGCCTTTGGAGGGAAAAGGCACTAGCCCATTAGGAAGGGCACAAACAACAAGCAAGGGAGTATGAACAACAGCCTCCATAAAATCAGGGTTTTGCAGTTCATTCCCCACATTCTGTCCATTCCACTCATCTGTGTGATGAGCGCCTAGTGCAGTCGGACTCTCACTCTCCTTTGGCAAGGCAGGCTTGCAACAATAGACTAAACCTCAGCCCTGCCAACCACAAACAGGGATGCCAGTCTGCCTCATTCCAGATTTGTGGCTTGTCTCCATAAAGTAATAGTGATTCTCTTGTCTGTACCAATTGCAGGCTGCAGATGGGTAGGCTAATGCTGTAATGTTGGACTAAATTCTCCACAGATGAACTGGAAAATTTCCTCATTCATTCAGAAATCTGCCAGCCAGCTGTCAGGTCTCCAGGACTCCCTCACTTGCCCAGATCACCAATGAACAGACGGTGTTCACCACAATGATTAGGTTGTGTTCTCATCTCAATGCCTTTTCTCTGATCTAATAATTTCATCCATTCTTCTTTCTTCAAAGACTCTGGAAAATGGTCATTGAGAATTCTTTAGCCCGAGGATTCTTTAAGAAGGCAACTGCCAAAACTACCTTGGAGTGGGGATAAAGTCTACCACTACCATTCACTCACGGACATGACCTCCACACCATGACCAATGCTTCTTCCAAGGTGCCCAGTGGAGGACATACTTTAGTGCCAACAGAGATGGGTAATTGAGAAGCAGATGCCAGCTCACTAGGTACTTGACTGTCACCATCAATAAAGAACACAACATAATTTTGGGGAGCTCCAAAAACCAAGACACACCGTTTAAAAATAAGAGGAAACAAATGTATAGCAAAGAAGTTAGAAAGGAGGGAAGAATAAATTTTATGTGCACTTATGATATATAAGAACATTGCTCTAAAATATATCTATTTAAAAAAAAGATCTAAAATCTAAAATCTAAAAAAATCTAGTCTAAAAATATCCTTTTGCCTTCACATATTTAAGTCAATAAAGAGAACTTTAAGAGATCATCTCTGAGCCTTTAGGGGGATTATTAGTTTTTCTTTTTTTATAGTATTTGCTTTTCCTTTAGCATTTGATCTAGGTACAGGCTAAGAGCTTCCATTCACAGGGTCTTTCTCTCTGGAGTGAGGATTTTGAAAAATCCAAAGCTTCTTTCTGTAAGCTTCTCTCAGGGCTTTCTTTGCAAATCATTAGTCTAAGTGATTCACTCACAGATATCTTCCTGAAGAGCATGTGCATTAGGGTTAAATATGTCTCCGTTGAAAAACTGGCTCCATTAATCAAATTATGCAAACTATTTAGAGACATTTCATTTTCAAAGCCTCAATCTCCTCACCTTTCAGTGTTATTGTGAGTTCTCTACATATAATACCAAGTGCCTGTCAAGAACTTCCCATGAAAGCCCCCAGAAACTACTTAGAATCTATCAAGTTTGTTCACTCTGGTCCCTGTCTTCCTCTTCAATTTTATCCCATGCTATGTTCACAGTATACTGTGTTCAGTTTCTTAGTATATAATTTCAGTTCCTCAGTTCACTCCTACTTACTTTCAGTTCTTAAATATACCAAGGACTTCCTCTCTCATAGCCTCTTCAAGTTCTATCTTCCTTCCTGAATGACCTTTCTCTCTATTCTTTCCATTGCACATCCTTCAGATTTCATCTTGAGTACTAGTTCCTCAAAGAGGTTTTCTTGATCACTTTATAGGTAAGTCCTGTCTCTTGGTTTCATTTATAGCTCATTTTACAATTTACATTTATATAGCTGTATCTCTTACCATTTTTCTCCTTCATGGAGGAGCAGGCTGTATCTTCAGGGAAGGTTTACTTTCTCACTCCACTGGTTTGAATAATTTGAATAATTAGTATACCTCCTTCCTTAGTGACACCACTACCCAGACTTCCTAGGTAGGTTAAATCTCCTTTGTATATATTTCCTGGGCAACTGGTAAGTTGCTATTGGAACTCTCAAAACACTTCAAATTTCTTGGCCATTGTCTTTCTTGCCTAAAAATCTTACATAAGGACAGGGTTCAAGCCCACTCTGTATTGTATCCATACTGCTGAATATAATACCTGGCATCTACAAGATCCATAAACGTTAATGCTGCCTCCATATTACTATTAATTATAAATCTTTCTTATAATTTAAATTCTCCCGTAGAGCCATCTTCACATTGATCCCATCTTTACCTGGTTATTTACCTGGGGATTAAATGCATTTGCACTCTGTTTTCTTTCTTTATTACTGTAGTCCATTTCAGAACTATTATATGAAAACATAGATATGCTGATGCAGACACATGAATTTATTTTTTTTTAAAAAGCAAAAATCAGTGAAACAAGTTAAAATGCTTGCTTTGATAGTTGAGGGTGTGTGATTAATTATACATATAAGGAATCACTCAGTTAAAAAGGACCAAATGGTTGTGGGCAATTTCTAATTACTCTCTCTTTCCCAATTTTACAATTACATCTTGCTTATTTATTACTTTGATTTTCCTCCTTTTTCTCTCCCACCTCTTCACAGCAACCTTGTTTATCCCCTGTGTCTTCTAGCAATGGATATTTTTCCCAAGTCCAAGATGGCAACACTAGTTTGTTCTTCTCTGTTGGAAATCCCCTACACAGAAAATTCCCTTTGGTAACATGTACACCTGTGGGGATAGGTGTCACATAACCATATAAAAAAACTTATATATAAGACAAGTAAGTATTCTAGACATGCCATAGTATTATTCAAGACTACTAATAAAATGTTTGATTCCTCTCCTTGAGGGTTTCTCATACTAAAAGTCATACTCATGCTAAATGAGTTTTAGAATTTTGCAATTAATAAAAGCTACATTAGTTTTGATTGTGTTATTATAATTAAAAAGTATTGACTTTCACATTTACATTTAGTGTTTTTCTCAAAAAATATATTATTTAGTCCCAAGCAAAATTAATGTAAAATTTGGGAAACTTCATGAAAGTCAATCATAGAAAAGCTATTCAGAGAACAACAGCAATCCTATAATGATAAAATGTTAATTATATAAGCATTGGCAGAACTTTAAGATGTCAAGATAACAGACAAAATTTATTGAAACTACTGAACTTTCAAATTTTTAATCTCTCTCATTTAGGATTAAGTTACCTTTCAATATGATCTCTGCAAGAAATAACAATACATAAACATAACAACATCTATGGCCAAATAACAACATTTTTAGTTCAACATGAAAAAACAGACTTTGCTTATATGTAACCATATGGGTATTCATGGCTATACATAGTTCTTTGTGACACAGTTATTAACAGGGTTATCAGGAATTCCACATTATTGTAGCACCTATTTAAATGTTTGCTTGTCTAAGAAACTTATATGTTCCTTCCCCATATTTCTTGTCCTCTGTAGCTATCACTGCCATATTCTCTCCAGATCAAACAGGATGAATTTTAATACTGACAGTATGATACTAGGCAAGGTACTTAAACTTTCTGAACCTTAACTTCTCATCAAAATAGGGGTAATATCTGGGTCATAAGATTTTGTATTAAGCAAGATAAGAATGCAAAGATGTCAGTATTAAATACACCCATATTCAGTCAGCACTTAATAAGTATGCTGGCACCTCTGCCCTTCATTTTAGGAAAATAGAAAATACACATCTCTTGTTACCTTATGATTTAAAATGTGCCCTCTGATCAATCGTCACAGCACTCAGTTGTACAGACCTCAAATAAACTGTAGAACAATTCCAAAATGTTTTCAGCAGTTCAAAAACTGAGCAATAAACAGTTACCATTTTGAAAGTCATGGATGAACTAAAATACAATTGTGGTCACCTGAAGACTACAGTTCAAAAAATATAATAGTAAAAGTAAATTGCCTCTTTTGGCAATCACTTGCAACAATGCAGTTGCAAAAAGAGTCACACATCTGGTCAAATCAAGTGGGAATCTTTAAAAACAGCCCATCCACGTAGTACAGAATACACTTATACTGATATTTTAAATAGTTTTTAAAATTAAAACATGAAACTCTCCAATTCTCAAAACCTTTGTGAATTCTCTGAAAAGATATCATCATATGTACCAGTTTGAGAAAATAAAACTACATGTGACAATTTTATGAGTATTTTTCTAAAAAAGCAGATACAAGTTTAAGAGCAAAACTGAACTCTATAACATTTTATAATAGGTGTTCTCACCCCGATTTTAAATGTATTTTAAAGTAAGCAAAAAAAAAAAAAATCAGTGCTTTGAAGAAAAGAGTAAAATGAGATATGAATACACTACTGAGTTTCCATTTTTTTTTGAATCCATGTTTTATATCTTTTTTTCATCCACTGCTTAGGAAGTTGGATAATGCAGAATCATATCAAATCTTTGGAAGTAAATCAGGAAAATAATAAAATCTATGTGGCAATGTATAAGGAAATAGAATGGCAAGAATTATGGCAAACTAAAAAGTTGCCATTCCTTCCAAGGAATAACCTCTAAGTCCAAATTAATAATATTTGGAAAAGACATGAACCCAATATTTGAGATATTCTAATTCATCAATAAACCAAAAACTAGAATTTTATGTAAATTTTGAATTTTCAATGATGAAACTATTTCAATTAATTAATAGCTGTGAACTGAGTAAAATATATTTGTGAGTCACATTCACTCCTACATCATTTGTGATCACTAATCTTCAGGTAGAATTGAAGGTTTGGGATGGAAAGACTAATGAAAGTTTAAGGGAATTAATAGACTTCTTAACTCACCTCTCCCTTTCCTATAACCAATCTCTTCTGGAAATACTTAGTGCAATGTATTCTTTACATAGACAGACCTAGAAGGAATCATGCATCTGATGGGTATACATCAGAAATAGACAAAAATTGGATAGTCTTACTTATAGGTGGAATATAGGACAACAAGCAAAAAAGTCAAGAAAAAGGTCAAAACTAACAAACTAACAACAGAATGAAAGCATACAGCTAGGGAGGAGGGAAGGGAAGGAGAGGGAATTCAGGGAAGGGATGAGCACAAAAGATCAAGATAACAGTTAATGGGTGACATGATGGTAGAGAAACCTGGGAATACAGCAATGTAAAATAAACAAATAAATAAATGAAATTTCTGATTGGCAGGTACTTCTTTTATTGTAATAAAAATAATAGCTCCTCTTGTGAACCCTCCATTAAGGCATACTGTGACTGCCTTTTGTAAGAAATGTCAATTTTTACATAAATGTCTTCCATCCCCACACACTGCCACCACTAACATTAACTTTATAGATGACAAGTTTGGAATAGATCCCTTAATTTCATTTCTCTTAGCTTTCTTCTATATATTTTTATTCAGTGTTTGACTAGACATCTCCACTGAGTTATCCAATAGAATCTTCAAACTCAATAATTTCATATTGAGTTTTGTGGTTTCCATCACCTTGATGCCATCCTAGTCCACTTTGTTTTTCTCAACTGAAAGTTTTATTTTGAATTTTTTATAATTCCACCTGCCTTACTAGAGGAACTTCTTTCTATACTTAAATCAGCTACACCTCCTCTAAAATTTTATCTAAGAGTTTAGTTGAAGTATTGTTAGGGGTCGCGTGTGGAATGAATTGAGACGGGAGAGATTGACAGCGACCTTTGAGGCTAGCCCACAGGACGGGGATCTTGGGAAGTACGTCCAGGTCTAACTTTAATGAAGTTGTGAAGCCCCAGCAAGGAAATGTTACAATGATGTTATGAGGATGTAGCAAAGCTGACATGACATATAACAGGAAGGATGGAGGGATGTGTGATAATAGGAAAATTTAATCTGTGGGGACGGCAGTCATTACTAATAGGTCATACATCTCTTGAGACATTCCAAAGAGGTTAGGAAGCTGGGTGACAGGTGAGAGCTGTGCTATCGACCACCCTCTAGTGTGCCAGAGGGGGCAAGAGAGATAGGAGGTTCTCCTCTTATCTGAAGCTCCATCTCTTTACCTACTTCCACGTTCCCAAATATCCCTCTTTTTAAATTTTTTTAAAAAGTACCCAAGAGACCTTAGCAGGCTGGTGGGAGATGCACATTAATCACAGCAAGAGAATAATAATTGTCAGCATAATAGCAACAGTCAACATTTTGGAAATTAAAAAAAAATAAGATGAAAGAAATGAATAGCAATCTGAGGCTGGCCCACAAAACAGAGATAAATAGAGTTGGAAAACATGTCCAAGTCCAACTTTAATAAGTTGTGAAGCCCATTATATACCCCAGGAAAAAAAATGTTGCAATGGGGTAGTGTACTACATGGTAGTGCACGTCTTTAATACCACCCTAGGAAGGGAGTTTGAGACTAGGAATCACTTGAGTCAGCAGGTTCAAGACCTGTCCAGGACAACATAGAGAGACCTAGTCTCAAAAAATAGCAGGGCATGGTGGTGCACACCTATAATTCCAGCAACCTGGGAGACTGAGGCTGGGAATAGTTTGAGTTCATGGTACCATGGGCAACGTAAATTTGTAGTTTCCCAGGCAACACAGGGAGACCTAGTTTCAAAAAAAAAGTACAATGATGCAATGAAAAAACAACAATGCCTACGTGGTATACAGCAGGAAAAATGTAGGGATGCATGTTAACAAAAAAATTTACCTGTGGGGCAACAGTCATTACTAATAGGTAATATGTCTCTTGAGACATTTCAAAGAGGTTAGGAAGCAGGGTTGCAGGTGAGAGATGTGCTGTTGTCCACTCTCTAGTGTGCCAGAGAGGGATAGAGAGATAGGAGGTATTCCTCTTATCTGAAGCTCCATCTCTCTACCTGCTTCCATATTCCACAAAATCTATCACTTCTCTGTTTAAAATCCATCAACAGTGCCAACTGACCTCAAAAACAGTTCTAATTTGTTAGAAGAGCCTAAAAATCATTCAGGTCTGTCCACATCTTACAACTCCAGCCTCCTCACTCCCCACTCTTCTTTCCTTAGTCCTCTACAACTTGATCACCGTGAACTACAACTACTCTGGCCAGGGGATACCAGCTCCATGCGGGTCAGATTTGGTGCTACGAGTCAAAGTCATTTCAATAACATAAGAGTCAGAATAATTTTTGAAACAAAAATAGGGGGTATTTTTATCAAAAGAAGATATTGATTTCTGTATCCAACTTGAAATATGTTTGGACATATAGACTGTCACCTAACATTACTCCAACAGTGAGACGTATCTACAGAATTTATGCATTTATGTCTGCAGATCCAGGTGTGAAGTTTTAACATGGATGGTGTCTGCTTTAGAATATTTGCTCCCTAAATGTGTGATGTTCTCTGTCTCTTTGCCATTTGTAATACTGCACCCTCTTCCTAAAATATACTTCTTTCTCTTTTTTTGATGATCTACTTTTCTTCAAATTTGGCTTCCCTAGCACTTTGTGCTTACCTATTATGGTGTGTATATGAAGACAAGGGCTATCCTTTATTACAGAATCCTAGGACAGGGCTGAATTTTCAAATAAATATTAAAGAAGAAAGAAATAATAAATGTTTAGCTTATATTTAATAAAAGCCAACTATCAACTATCCCATTCATACACTATCATTCACCTTGCAATGAAGAATGTCTACTTTTCCATTAGACAGAGAGGCATACAAACATACACACACCACACACACACACACACACACACCCCTGAAACATACTCGATCTCATCTTATTAGATTCAAGCAGAGACAATTGTTGCATAACTCACACAACCTTTGTCTTGTACTTGGGTTGGAAAATTGAAGAATCTGAGATAAACTGCCTTATTATATTAGAAAGAACCTATATGATCTCAACAATGGTATCTAGCTGTTTATTTTGACCAAGGGTTATTTAAGTTGCATGAGAGTTAATTACATACATCGTTTAGTTGAGGCTTAGTGATCACAGCCTGGAATGAACCCATGTCCTGATATCTGTCAACACATACAAAGGATCTATCATGTTACTAACTGGTAGTTTCTGTAGAAGTCTCAGGAGAGAAGTGAAGTCCAAGCACTTCAATGTACCCTTGAAGAAGCATGCTTTCCTTTGCGATCAGAGTTATCAAAGACCACTTTGATCACAGTAAAGGCTCCTTCTCACTTTCAATATATCAAGATTTTAACAGAAACACAATATTACACTAAGTCCAACGTCATCTTTTTGATACTTATGAGGAAGCAAATAAAATGGGCAATTAGAAATCTATGAAGGTCTATTGATTTTCTCTACTAGCAATTATGCATTAAATTGCTTGCTAAAAGAGGAATTGGCATTTTATAAAGCCAATGATTGGCTGGGATTTTGTGCTTACTGAACCTCTATGGGTTTAGAGTTTGAGTTTGGATTAAAACCAGGAGTTGAGCAGTTTCTGAGAAGCGTCTCCAAAGTCTTTCATCTAGAAGCTGGCTGGTGAGCTCACGAGGTTTCTGACATTTCCCCCATTCCAACCAGGCTGGAACCCCACTGTAATCAAAATTCACAATGTTCCAGAACCTAAACTTTGGTCCTCATTAAAAATCCAACAGACAAAAAAGTCCAGGAGGTCTGCTAGCCAAACCTTTTCACACGGCAGGGAAGGTTTGCATTCAGTTTTATTTTTAAGTTAGCAGACTAGGTTGGAACTCATTTTAAAGGCTGATGAAAGACTGAGAGCTCATGTTTCATCTTCTGATTAATCCAAAATTAAACAACTCAAAAGATTTCGATCACTTAGTCTTTTTTAAAAACATATGTGACAGATGATAAATAGCCATCTCTAGCACACATAGCAGGACACATTGTCCTGCAGTCTC
The DNA here is from genome assembly GCA_004024945.1 of Uropsilus gracilis. Lineage (NCBI taxonomy): Eukaryota > Metazoa > Chordata > Mammalia > Eulipotyphla > Talpidae > Uropsilus > Uropsilus gracilis. Next base: position 25,365 of record PVHY01003911.1, read on the forward strand.
TTTATGGACCATTCTTAGGCTTATTCTAAGATCAGATAATAAGTCACAATTTCCTTTTAAAGACCAATCCAATTTCACATTTTATTGAAACCAAAGAGTATGTATTCTCCTGCCCGGACATTACTTACCTGCTGTTCATATTCCCAGTAATCCCTAGTATCTCATTTTGAAAAACATTTTTGATGAAGTAGGTATGTGATTCATATAAGTTTTATGCATATGAAAGGGGAAAGGAATTAGGCATCTATTATAAGGTTTATATTTGTAGGTATATATTACTAGCAGTTGCATTTGAGCTAAATATAAATCTTCAGAGAATGATAAAGTATTTTGCATGTCTCATGGTATTTTTCCTAGATCAAGACTTGAAAATGATAAGATTTTAAAAATAATAATCAATCCTCCAGGAGAAGAATGGGAGGTCCAACTTACTAAGCAAAGTCACACAAATTTCAGGGAGAGAAATGACTTTTTATGCATAAAAGCCATTACCATCCTGTTCACTTAAAGAATAGCCCCATTCTCTGTGACCACCTTAGTTCCCTTCCCTCTGGTCCCTTTGATCAATCCCCACCCACCAAATCACACCTTCAAGGACATTTTAAAACTTCCTCACTCAGGTCCCTATAGGACTTTGCCTGGATCTTCTTTACACTCACTACAATGCGCTATGATTATTTGCTTTCTCAAATGCCTCCCTCACAGACTATGAGCTCCCCAAGGACTAAGACCTAACTGTCTTTTCATTCCCAAGATACAGCAGAACACCTGACATATTTGCTTTGCATATGTATTTGTTTATTTACACCTTGACTTTGTGTGAAAGAATATTTTAAGGCACTTTATAGAACAGGGGTATTTATAATCCAAAGGAATAAAAGATATATCCATAAGTAAAATAGGGCAAAGTAAAAATAAGAAGTGATTAGTTGTTGCCCAGCATAACTGCTAGAGTGTATCAGTCAGGGTCTCAGCAGGAATTGGATGACACACTCAAGTTGAATCCATTAAGGAGAGTTTAATAAAGGGACTATTTGCAAAGGAGTTGAATGGTTTAAGAAATAAAGAAGGTACAGAGTAGATTGCCTCTGGGAAAATAACAGAAATCATTCCTCCAGGAGTTTTTACTATTCTAGACCTAAGGGCAAGGTGAGTGGTTAACAGTATCCAAACAAATAACTCTATATAGAGTGCTACTACCTGACAAGAACCACAGACATATAAACAGAGTAGCTAGACTGCACTGTCGTAGCCTGCAAAGAGCTCAGGGAATAAGTCTTACTCTCTTGTCTTTTGATCCCTTTCTGGTATCTCTCCTGGGCTAAACCTAATGGGAGCCCAAGGGTAGAGAATCTCACTGATACAATTCATATGGGTCCAATTCCAGAGTAAAGAGTAGTGAATATGCAGAACAGGGGAGCAAAGAGAAGACATCCAACACATGGTATAAGCTTGCAAATTCAGTTATTAACAACCAGTCAGAATAAAATGAGAAACATAATTAGCTCCCCAAAAAGAGCATTTTTCATTAATAGCATATCAGTGGTTTGAGAAAAGTCCTGAGATAAAATCTCCCATGGGAACTCCCAAGAGTGACTTTCACAGGGTTCCTTCTTAAAACATGCCTGGAGGCACACCAAGGGCCAGTGCAGTTAGAAGTAATTATACAAGGTCACAATAATAAGTTATAAATACACCAGTTTCAGAGTTTTATGATTCAGGAGTAAATTTTAGAAAATGTAGAAGAAATGCCAAACTGATGATCTTTTATGTAATTCTCCAAAGATATCAACCACTATCTTTTTGACAAACATTCTGATAAATGTTGAACTACAGACAATATTCTCTGGCCAAAAAAATAAGGCTGTATATGAATGATAAAGCTGTAGACTTAATTAATCAAATAAATGAACAACTGGGCCAACTACTTCTGTGAAATTTAAGATGTCAAACCTATGCATCTGAATAAATCTCATACATACACACAGACACACAGACTATTTCTAGACTCTCTAAAAATCAATAAAAACATGTTCTAAAGAGCAAAAACTGAAAACTGTAGCAAATGGAACAGACCCCAGTTTTTGCTTTCTCAATAAAGCAAAATTAATAAAAGCTTGATTTCTGCCATACCAGATAGAGCTTTAAAGAAAGCCTTTATTTCTCAGTATATATTCTGAAAGAAATTATTTATTTCACTCCTATTACAGTAAGAAGTAATGTCTCTGTGATGGTTCAGTCATAATCATATTCATTAACAGTTCTAAACACTGACTAAATTCTGGACAGCACTAAACATGAACTCATTTAAATCTCACATATGCATTTTATAGGATGAAAACTGAGGTATAGAGAGCCTAAGTAATTCAAGTGTATTATTCAGGATCCTCCAGAGAAACAGAACCAATAAGATAGAAAGAAAAGAGATATTTATTTTAGGACTTGGTTCATTCAGTTATGGAGGTGAAAGGTCTCACCACTGGTCATCTGCAAGATGCTGATGCTTAGACACTGAATGGCAGGAGATGATGATGGAGATAGAATTAGCACTTCCTCTAATTTTTTTGTTTTATTCAAGGCTGTAAATGATTACTGCATCTGTTCTCACTTTTGAAGGCATATCTTCTTTACCCTGTCTCCTTATTCAAATACTAATCTCCAGTAAAAAAAAAAAAAAAAAAAAAGCCAGAAGTAGAGTTTTACCAGTTATCTGGCCATTCTTTGGTCTAATCAAGTTGACATGAAATTAATGATCACATTGTTCAAGGTAACCAAGTATCCAAGAGAATTTAAACCTTGAAAGTCTGACTTTAGAGACTTCCTCTAATCATCATAAACTCTAACACTCTAACATTAGGTAAAGTAGATGGAAGAACATCCTGCGCAGTAAGAAATTTGATAGAACCAAGAATTGTTAGCTAAATAACACTTCTAGCTCAACATTTCCCACACCAGGATTCCACAGTATATCTTGTCCTATAAGATACAACAGGAAAAGAAAACACTGCATACCAGTGTCCAACTTTATGAGAATAAAAATATATATCATATTACAAGCTCTGAAAAAACTTATCGTTAACTTTTTTCCTGTTTCATTAATCAAATTCTACTAAACTTCTTTCATCAATGGATCCATTCATTATTTCATTCTTGTTATGCTCAACGATGACCTCAATGTGACTAAGTGTAAAGAATTCTTAGCAGCTCTAGATAAGATGGACTTTACCCTTTTTTAAAAATATGCCCTTCACAAGTTTTTGGCAATATGATTCTTATGGATTCCTTCCTTCTGTCTATTTCTAGTTACTCTTTAGTCTATTTAACAACTATTTGCCAGTCAAAAATTATTGGAATCCCCTGTATTTAATTCCAAGTCCTTCTTCTTATTTGAGGGACTCTTCCTAGGCTACTGCATTAACACCCATAATTTTAACATCCACAAATTCCAGATGATACCCAGATTTATCAATATGCTAGACTTTATCTCTAAGCTCCAAAACCATTTATCCAACTTCCTATTCGAAGTCATATCTACAGAGTCTCTAAAGTTTCTCAAGTTCAACATGTACAAAATAAAGGTCATTACTTTCCTCCCCAAACTTAGTCCTTTCCTCTAGTCTCATCTCAGGAAGTGATGAACAAAACCATCTATTTACTTACCAGTCTGAGGCCTCATTTTGTAACTCTCTCTCCCTTACCAACTAATCATCATCAAATCCAGCTGATTTTGAAGTGAAATCTCTTATAGTCACCATTTTTTCCATTTTAACAATGATAAGCTTAGTCTATGTTACCATAATCTTTTTCTTAGACTTTTCATAATAATGTATGTCCTAAATATATTTCCGGTTACTCTGAATCAGCCACACTCTTCCAATCTAGTCTCCACCAAAGACATACCCATATGAGTAATATCTTTTCAACACCAATATAATCATGTTCCCTCTCTACTTAAAATATATATGTGGTTTCTCACTTTATTTCGTGATAATAAATTTTCTTTAGATGGCCATTAATGTCTCCCATTCCATGTATCACTCATACATCTCCAAATACATCTACCATGTCTCTTTTCCTCAATATCTCACTTGGGAGACATGGACCTTTTGCAATTCATCATACCTCTGGGGTTCATGTCTCAGGCACTTGCTCAAGCTGTTTGCTCTACCAGCATGGTGTTTCTCTCCTACTTCATAACTACTGACCCTCAGATCTTTTTCAAGCATCAACTCTTCAGATGTCTATTTTAATTCCCAGGTGAAACAAAATGTCCTTATTTTAGGTTTCTATTAAGTTACATATCTATACTTTATGACATTTCTCTTATTGCAATTTTCTACTTCCTACACCATAATTGGCTCAATATATCTCCATAAGCCACAGAAGGATGAACAGTGCTTTTTTGGTTCATTACTATAACCTTAGCACCTAGAACAGTGCCTCAAACAATAGCAGTGCACATGGACCAGGCATAAATTTCCAGCATTTTACTAGATACTATCAAGAGAACATTAAAGAAGATAGACTCCTTTTCTTTTCTTTATAGAGTTTTTCTCTAAGTTAAGCAGTAACTAAATACAATGCAAAGGATGGTATGGATTAAAACTGCCACATTACCCAGAGCATTACCAAGGTCAGTCAAGATGTGGAAAGTTAAGGAAGGCTTTCTAGAAACAAAAGACTACATAGTAATGATCACTATAAAAAAACTTTACATATAGTCATTCACAATGATCTTCATCTAAGAGGGAGTTAAGTTTGAAAAAAAAAATAAGGATAAAGCAAAATACTTGACTTGAGTTTGCTCAACTAATTGCAAGGAAAGCTGGATTCAAACTCAGACCGTCTGGCACCCAATGATGCACTGAGTTTTTGAGTTGCCCGAGAAAAAGAGAATCAAGAAACAGGCAGGCTTCCAAACAAAGGGTAGAGCAAAAGCAAAAATTCTGAGCAAATGAAAGATTCCAAGATTTTGAGAAACTGATTGATCAAATTGCCTTTTTAGAAAGAAAAAAAATGAAGATTGAATAGGAACAAAGCAAGTCAAAAGAGGTTACTCTATCATACATCCAACTATTAAAAATTCTTGTGACATGTGTTCCATGGAAGACTACATGTAAATACTACTCTACACAAGCTAGAGAATGTAGTTTGAGGTTTGCTCCCTATGTGGGTCAGTCATCAGTTGATTTTTGAAGACCACAAACAGATTAAGAAATAAAGGTGGTCAAGAGGCACATAAAAAGATGCTGAACACTCATCAACAAAGAAATGTGAATTAAGACCACACCTGTCAGAACAGTTATCATTACAATAGCAGGAAACAATAAAGACTGTTGAGAGTGCAGGTAAAAGAGAACCGTTATTCCTATTGGTAGAAATGTAAACTGATGCAGCCACTATGGAAAACAGTATAGTGGACAGAAAAGAAAATAGTATGGCATTTCCCCAAAAAACTAAAAGTGGAAACTACCACGTGATTCAGCAATTCCACTCCTGGATATTTATCCAAAGAAAATGAAAATACTAATTTAAATAATAAATACATTCTTGTGTACATTGCAGCATGATTTATAATAGCCAACATATGAAAAGCGTGTTTTTCAACAAATGAATGGAAAATATGTAACACACACATATATACTAGAAAGTTAAGTATTCATTAAAAAGAATGAAGTCTTGTCAATGCAACAATGTAAGTGGATCTTGAGGGCAGTATACTAAATCAACTAAGTCAGAGAAAGACAAATAAAACACACTGTAATCTCACTTTTATGTGAAATCTAAGAAACAAAACAAAATAAAACTCAGAGGCATAGACCAGATTGGTAGGTCCCAGAGGGGAGGAGGAGTGTGGGTGGGAAAAACAGGTGAACTGGATCAAAGAAAACAAATATGTAATTATTGTGATGATCATTTGACATTGCATACAAATGTTAAATCATTTTATTGCACATGTGAAACTAATATTGTATGTCAATTATGCTCAATAAAAACTACAATGAAGTAAATTACTTACAAATATATACACTCCAGTCACAAAAAATAGCCCAAAGAAAGAATATAATTTCATTCAGAACAAATTCATGTGCAAAAGTCCATACAAATTCATTGTTTTAAACCTTGCAAGAGTTTTTGTCCTATTAAGTTAATGTGTAATAATAAGGGAGGGAAATACAATTACTATTAACAGATTCTCCAAAAAAGAAATTCAATGAGAATATGGTTTAAAAAAATAGCAAGCTAGTTTTTCAAGCTCACATCTTTAAAGGATTGTGCAGGGGGAGAGGGTGGCAATGCTAGATCAGGCATTTTTGCACATATTATCCACAGGGAAATCTAAATCCATAACCATCATCATAAAATGAAACAAGAAGCAAATCAGAAAGGAATGAATGAAGGGCAAGTGATAGCCAAGGGGTTTACAATAATCAATTATTAAAATGCCTTAAAAGAGCAAAGAAAATGCTTATCAGATCAGCAAAGCACCTTTTAATAAATAATATGATTTGGGTTTAATTAATGGCCTAATTACAGTTTTACCCAATAGGCTTAAATGCTCCAAAGGAACAGTTTGAATCTCTTTGGTAGATAATCTGTGTTTTAAAAAATGTTCTAATTACATATTTGCTTGAGTAAATAATGTGAATTTTACAAAACTGCCTAATGATATATTTATGTGACTACATTTACCCAAATGGCCTCTCATTCTGTACTAATGGAACTGGGAGTCTTGTCTCATGGAGACTCAGCCAAGCGGGAAGCTCCAGCTTTCACCCTAACACCCTGCTGTTCAACACACTCTTTTCCCCTTGCTCTTACCCCAAGACACACCGCAGAAAGCAGATGACCCATTTATTCATCATCAATTTAAATAGGAAAAATATTCTTCCTCAGCCTTTTTGAGTAAACACATTTTTCAGAGAGGGCAGAGACTTGAAAAATAAGTATTAATACTGCATAATGTTCCATAAAAAGTGGACAATGGGTCTGGGACAAACACGGGAACTGCAAGGTTTAAACAGCCACATAATTTATTATGCTCTTTAAATAGTATCTTACAAAGTGTTACAAGAAAGAAGATCCTATGTATTGGAATCAGATGGTTGTGATTTAAAGTTATTTAATGGCCTGTTTCAACACCAGAACTCATAGAAAAGCTGAGTTTCAGCTTTGTGATGGCAGGTGTCCACTCACGAATTTTTAAATCATTTCCACATGTTTTAGAGATATAATTCAAAAAAAAAAAAAAAAGCTGGATGCATATCTATTTTTAACATTGCATGAAGGAGCTAAAAGTTTTCCATAAAATCTAACTCTTAGCACATATTTGCTGTTTAAAAATAGACTTTTCTTCATTCACAAAATAACTAAATCTGGTCCAGGGAAGGAAACACAGCATTTACCTTTCCAGTCATTCCACAGACTAGTTGAGGCAATTTACCAAAACACATACAAAATAGGATAAAATTAATGGTTGAGGGAAGAGAGAAACAAGAAAAATTATAGGTGAGAGAAGAAAATCAAGAAACAAGATTAGCATCCCATCTCCTGTATTCAGTAAAAGCCAGCAGACACTAAGCTTCTCAGAGGCCAAAACAAAGCAGGAGAAATGAGAATTGTACAAGATCATCAGCCAGGCAGATCTTGATTTTAAAATGGAAACCATTTTTCATATGATCCTTAAAAAGAGGTTGCCTTAAAAAAAAAAAAAAAAAGAGGTTGCCTGTACACACAATATTTTCAACATCATTCCAAGAAAAGAGGCAATGGCACACCTCACATGGCTGTGAAGTCAAAGGTAGAGTCACTGAATTTGAAGTCGGAATGATATAATGAAGTGAACGTCAATGGCAACCATCTCAGTGGTATCCCTCTTGACTTCAGAAGTCACTGACTACAGTGAGTTGAGACTCCCGAGGTCATTTCCAGTTGTGTTTTACATAATTGGCTAAAATTGTGATCTAGTTGAGAGGACAAGTTGAAGAAGGTCACATTAACTTTCACTTTAATAATTGTGTAATTATTTATTATAATCATGACTCCTACTGCTAATGCCCTTATAAATTTTTTCATACCCCAGGCACTATCTCACAGAGTTCTGAGGGTCCCATTGCTCAGACCAAAGACCTGTGATTCTGAACTCTAGACTAATGTAATCACAGCATAGAGCCCACAGTACTGTAATCCATTCATTTCTCTCTCCTACTCCTTCAGGAGGCTGCCTGACTGTGGAAGCACAGCAGCAGCACCATCTGTTTACTCTGGCCTTGTTTGTCTGGATCAGGTAAGAAATTAAAGGCATGAAGTTTTATTTTTCAGAAACTTCGCAGTAATTGAAAAGAGAGGGTGATAAAGAAAGGAGAAAGCTGTTTGGCAACCTAATTATACTGATGGTCACTTCATGGTCTGCAAAATAAATAAAGCAAAAGCATCTTTTTGAAATAGTCCCAAACTATGAAAACATCATAACTCCAAGAACTTAGCAGAAGAGCCCATCCACCCAAATAGTCACTTATAATTAGTATGGGAGACCGAATCCTGTAGTTATTTATTATTGAAATTGCCTTACGGTGATACCCAAAACAACTTCATCTCTTGATTTACCATCTCCTCCCCTTTCTAAAAGTAGCAAATGGAATTCATGGGATTAGCCTCTTAGGAGCAAATAGGCAGAAAAGAAACACAGCCAGGAGCTAATGCTTGGCAGGATCCAGAAGGGAGGTGCCAAGAGGACATGGGTAGATCATTGGAGAATTGATTGGAAAGATTCTTGTTCCCAGAAGAGAGCAGGCTTCAATGGTTTCTCTCAAGTTTTATTACACATTAGCAGAACCATATGCTCTGCTCGTGTGGGCAGCACCTGGGGGGAGTACATCAGCTTCAGACTAAAGTGAAGAGTTGGGAAGTTTCTATTTAGAAAATGAGACCTAGTACGACTGCAGAAACTGCACCTGTCCTCTGCTTCTACATAATATAGTTCTTCAAGGGGAATGTATACAAGTTGGGTTTTTCCATTCCATGTCCAATAAGGAAAGAAAAAAAAATAAAACTTGCTATAATGCTGAAACTCACAGGCAAAAGGAATCTGTCTTTTTAAGAGGATGGCAGGTAGCTGGAGGGAGGGAATACAGGAGAGAAGAGAATGTTCTTTTCCAGACTAGAAATCAATATGTCTTATCAAACCCCAATCAAATTGTATATGCCAAAGTCATTAGACCTAGAGTCTTCTTGTTAGGAATAAATATTTTGCCCTAGGATTAAATTCTATTATGTTGCAGAGGCTGAGTTTCTTCACTCAACCAGAAAAACCGTGACAGGTAAAACTTGATAACATCTTTACAGAGGGAGACACATGAAGCATAGAATCTGCAAGTTTAAATGAGAAACCCTGCAGTTTGCTGTGCCCTGGCTCAGAACTCTGCCATTTGGGGAAGACTGGATTGTCAAACCTATATTTAGGATAAGCCATATTTGCCTCTGGTGTGCATGCTAGGCCCTGATCCAGTTCCCTGGCCTTTGTTCAGTGTCTCCCCTCTGTTTCCACTGAGCTGTCACACAGCTACTTGCAGCTCACCCATTTTGAAGTCCATCTTCACATGCTGCTTGGCTTGGTGCCATCTCATAGCCCAGTCTTTCCTCACTCTTTTCTCATCAAAACTTGCTGCTTCATTTGCTACTTTCTCAGGAACCTGGTAACAACAGAGAGAATTCTATTGACTATAGAGTAAAATGTGAATGAGTGACACCCTTTTATAAGGAGATTTGCAGTTAACAGAGGCCTACTTAGCTCAGAGAACCCATTGAGAGAGTTTCAGGAAATATGGCAGGTTCAAAGGAAAATTATCTGTAATGGAGTGTCATCAGCCTGCTTCAGCAAATAACTCTTTATTTATTAGGGAGCTTTTGGTTGCAAGTAATGAAATCTCTGACTTGAACGATCAAAATAATAATGAAATGTAGTATTCCATGTAAGAAATCTCAAGCACCAAACAGGTCTAAGGTTGCTCATAGCTGCCAATTGAGCTTGTCCTTTATCTAATCCCCAGCTAACCTATCATATGTTAACAAGATGCCCACTACTGCTCCAGGCATCCCACTAAGATACAACTAATTTCAGAAGACAAACAGATGTCTCATCCTATATACCTCTATATATCAGAGAGAAAATATTTTATTTGCCCAATTATTCACATTGCCCATGTGAACAATTGGCCAAATGTTCACATGCTCCATCCTGAGCCAGCAATTGTCACAGTCAGTATAAATTATGCTTGGTTTAGACTACTTACACTAACTTTCAGTCTCCTGAGAGAGGGCAGGACTCCCAAGAAAATTCAGATTTGTCACATACTGAACCCAATAGAATTTCAATACCAATTTGGTCTTGTATTCATAATGTATTTTTGGTTTGAATTCAGTCATCACATCCTTCATTTTGTAAATGTCTTGGTGATATGTCAAACTGTAGGAATTTCAGTAGAAGGAAAACAAAAGAAGGAAAGAGGAACTACAAGATAGAGAAAACTACATAATCTGGATTGTATGGCTTTAAAATTTTTTATTACATCATTTCCAATTTTCTGTAACTATTGACCTTGCACAATAACTCAAAACCTGGAAGCAAGAAGGTATCTTAGACCACAATATTCAGATAAGAAACAGGTGAGTAAAACTTACAGGAAGTTACCCATGACTCTCTGTGTCAGTGGTATGGGAATTGGAAATGATATTTTACTGTCCTGACAAATCAAAAGCACCAATCATGGTGTACATGATAATTTTTTATGGAAGTAGAGAAAGCCAGAAAATACTAGGCCTTTATTGATCTAAAGAGAAGAAAAAAATCACCATGCCCCATGTCCCAAATGTCAGAGCCACCTTTAAGTAGAATCCAATGGCTAAAAAGTTAAGAGAAACCTGAAGCTTTTTCTGAAAGTTAAGTTCCCTGAGCACAACTGACTAAAGGTAGGGTCTCTGGTACTTGCTGATTCAGCTGCTAATGAACCTCATGGCACTATGACCTCTATTAAATGGCTTTTCTCAGACTGACTTGTACTAAGAATATTAACTAAACTTAACTTCAAAGGGATAAAATCTCCTTCATCTTAATAGTAGTCCCTAGTGTTTAGAATAGTGTTAATGAATAGGTATTAATCTAGACTTATCGAAAAACAATACTTGGCTTGAAAAACTGTGTAGAAAAGTAACTGAATTTTTTTCAATGTGAGCTCTATTTAACAATATAAGCAAGGGTGTGTCTAGAAAGTTTCTTTGAAATAAGTTAGAAAACTAAAGTCTTTAATGTTTAATCCTCTACTAGTTGATAAACCAAGACCAAAAGATCACCATCTATTTACTGTAGTGGGGAAAAAAATGTAATATACTAGCATATCAGTAGTTTTGGATGCAAAGCTCATTTCCAGAAATCAGGTTTATTACACAGATATCTCTTTAGATACTAGTAGACATCACGTAGGGTCTTCTCTAGGAGCCAACCTTGGAGATTTGGCTTGACAACTCTTCACAAGTGCCACGAGCCAAAAAGCAAATCAAAGTGCCTGCACTATTCTCATAGCACTGCTTGTCCAGGGAAAACCAAGTGGTGTAAGGCAAAATATGAACTAGATGAATATATTTTGTTCAACAGGTTTCCTCCTATTCAGTAAATATTTGTTCTTTCCTAATTTTCCTAATTTTGATTTTTCTGTATTTATAAATTTATAATTTTGACTTTTAAGGTGATGTTGGTATGAGTGAGCATTGCCAAACTAAGTAAGGATTGACTAGCTTTATTTGAGGGACTGACTTAAGTAATATTTGCCCAGGCTTGTGTTTGGCTGCCATCTATATTAAATAAAAAATGCCATAGTTCATAGGATTCTAACCACTAGCATCATTCAAATTATTTAAATAAGCATCCAGCACACACTGTGAGGGGAAAAACATAGAATGACTGTGAAGAAATTATAAAATAATTAGATAAATCTATTTTATAACTATATTACCTATTTAGAGAAGGAATACAAATAACTAGATTATAACTTAGTATACGCCAAAAGAATAGATAAAAAATATATCCATAGACTATAAAGTCTCAAAGAGATATAATTAGGAAGATTAGAGATATGTCTAGAAAAGAAATTACATGCAAAGAAATTACATGCAATTTTTAACAAATAGTATTAACATACATGTTTCTTTCAAAGGGGGTAACCTAAAGTGAGTAAAACATCAATCAAAGGCCACTTCAGTGAGCAGCTGGGAGACAACAGAATTCAGAGGAAACAAATTAATTGGCGGAGAGGTTTTGATGGTCAAGGCCTTGCAAAGATTCCAAACATAAGGTATAACAACAGAAAGATCCTGAAGTTCTGGGGGGCAACATAAGAACATTGGTCAATGCAAGAGACCCAGAATGAGTTTTGCCTTTACAATTTCTAGCCTCAATGTGTATTAATCTGCTTGACAAAGCAAAAAGAAAATAAATCCAATGATGCATTATGCTTGAGAATGTGAAATCTATATCGAGTTCAACCTTAGGAAAACAGGAAATCAGAGTGAAGGTTACAGCTCTGACAGCGACCCGGGCTGGCTGTGCTTTCTTTCTTTTCTGGGTCACACTGACATGCAGCCCAGAGACAGCTTTGAATTCTGCCTAAGAAGTCAGCGCAAACCAGGATGGAATTCCACATCAACTTTGCTTTTAGTGACAAAGGACTCTCATCAGAAATAGCCTGGTGCTTTAAGCGAAGTACCACTTAGTTTAACCATTCTTCTAATTCTGAAAAACCTTTTTTTTTGGCCACAAATAGGTAAAGAAGTAATAGCATGATAACAAGTAAGTATATAAATACTTAAGTGCTAAGGTTGTAAATGTTAAATTCATAAGAAAAAAAATAGTAGATTTAAATAGTAGACCAAAAGTTCTAGGCCTTAATAATCAAATAAAGATCAAATTAGAAACACTGAATATAATGTCTTCACTTATTAAATTAGCATTTTAAAATTATATTCTAGTGGAAAAGGTTTGTTATCATAGAACAGGAGCATTAGATATTGGCATGAAGTTTTGATGCAGTAATTCTATCTTCAGGAATTTGTTCTAAAATATATATTTTACCTATTTAAAGATGATATTCATATAATTATTTCTAATAATGCAGAACTACTAACTTTAATATAAACCAGTTGACTTTAATATAAATCAAAGAGAATGCTCAAATGTTCTGTTTAGAACTCTTTAAAATGGTGACATGAAAACTATGCAAAACAGGAAAAATGCTTACTAAATTTATCAGGATATAAAACTATATATATATATATATTATGATTACAAGGCTGGATAACATGCATGGTTCTGAAAATACATAAACATTGTTTCAATACTGTAATTACAAACTACATTTTCTCTTTGCCGCTATTTTCTCTAGTAAATATGTTGTTCTAATAATTAAAATAACATTTTTTAACTCTGCTATTTGTTCATGAATTTCCAATTGCCATTTGATTTCAATAGAATCAGTTCATCACATTATTAAAAATACGTAAAAGTTTGTAATCAGTTCCACTCAGTTTTGCTAAAAAAAGAAGCTGTTGCATAAGAAGCAGCATTTAGGAATGAGTTCCATTTCCTACACTAATTGAAAAGGAACCAGCAGTTTCTAGCATCCATTTCTGTCCCCATTCTACTCTTAGTAACACACCTTCAAAATCCCAGACGCTTTCTCTTCTTATTATATTAACTGACTGTGCTCCACAAATAAGACAAAAAATCTTGCAGCTTTGTAGAGCACCTTTTCTTAACTTTAAAAGGCACAATTTTCTGTATTGTTTTAGTTTTCACTTAAGTCAATTTATATTTGATCTACCATCAACATAAAATATAAAAAGATTATTTCATGTTAAGTGATGTAGTAAAATAAAAGTTTTATTAGAGTAATAGCTTGCATCAGAATTCTTTGTTTTATAAAAATACCTCACTAGGATAGAAAGTGAGACCCTGAATTTATCAGAAATAGATAAAACACTCTCCATAAGAAAATGAGAGAAAATGATAAAAGACTCTCCATAAGAAAACATTTTTGTTTTTGTATTTTGAGTTACAAGGAACGAGAAGAAAGGGTATAGAAGAAAGACAAAGGTAACTGCCAGGTGGTGAAAAGCTCAAGTCTTAGTGGAGGGGAATGGCAGTGTCTGGGGACAACAAGCAGAGTTGCACGTGGTTAGTGATGAGCAATCTGACCATTTCTTGTGACCAACAAACATTCAGAAGTTGTGCTGCCTGCAGCAACCTTATATTTGTAATCATTGTGAGTGCCCTTTATTTAGCTGGGCCCAAGAGAGTGAGTTAACAAAGAAGACACACAATCAACAGAGGCAGGAAATTGATGCTAAAGTGACCAAAATAAAAGCTTTCAGGGGCTCTCTCTCTCTCTCCCTCTCTCCCTCTCTCTCCTCTCTCATTTCTCTCTCTCTCTGTCTCTCTCTCTCTCTTTCCTCTCTCTTTCTCTCTCTCTCTCTGTGTCTCACACACAAAACCTTAGGAAGGGCTTCGGATCCCACCAGTCTTACAGCAAGATCTTAATTAATCTTAAAATTCCTCAGACACACAGCTGATTTCCATAGTAGATAAGAGAGAAACACAGGATCCAGAATAGTAGGCTCTGAATCAGGTTTTGTGCCACAACGCCACCCTCCTTCTCAATTACACTTTCATTTATATCCACTGTGTAGCTCTACAAAACAGAATCATCATACCATAAAATAATAGGAGAGTATAGAGAAATAAGGAGGGAGATGCACTTTATATTGAAACCTACTTTAGGTACTGAAAGATCACTTCGAAAATATGCTGCAAAATGAACTATTACATAAAAATTGAGATAGTAAAGACAAAGGACAAATTTGCCCTTTTTATTGTTTATGTCCTTTCTCATACCTTTTTCTTTTTTCCTGTCTTTCTGTTTAATAATTACTCATATCTATATGGGAGATGCTGAATTTCCCAACTCTAAATCTGTTAATTGTGAAAAGAAATGGAAGTATTGAATATATATATATATATATATATATATATATATATATATATATATATATATATATATCATTATTTTCTAATACATAAGTCAAGAGCCAGCATTTAAAAAAAGCATTTGGGAGAGTGAGAAGTTGTTGCAACTCTTTGTATATATATATATATATATCATTATTTTCTAATACATAAGTCAAGAGCCAGCATTTAAAAAAGCATTTGGGAGAGTGAGAAGTTGTTGCAACTCTTTGTACTGTTTCTTGCACACATATATTTTCCACTGGGACTTCCACTTCAGCCCTGAGATTCTTCAGTATTACTAAATGGGAAGGAAAAAGAAAGGCCATCATCTCATCTATCTTAGAATCATCAGAACATAGGAATGAGGAAAAGTTTTGACAAAAGACTAGATCTCTAGAATGACCAAAATGAAAGGAGAGTTGATATGTGGTTCTTCTTCCAACAAACCAGCTATCAGTTAACCTGTTCTGGGAAATGAACAATAGGACAGCATGCCACAGGCATGTTCCTTTTACTTGTCATCGACTTCTCCTATACCTAAAGCCAGCATATCTTAAAGAGCAGCATCAAGCATGATGAGTTTTAGAGATTAATTCCTATAACTACACTTTCTCCATCCAAGTTTTGGCACCAATTACTCTTTGAGTATAGTTTGTAGTCTACTTTACCTATCTCAGTGGAGATACCCTCTTTCAATCACTTATGCCTTAGGTGTGGCTCCTGGATTAACATTTCTAACCTGGGAAATCTGTCAGAAATGTATAGACCAGACTACATACTGAATTAGAATCTACATCTTAACAAGGATCTCAGGGATTTTAAAAGTGCACTCACATTTGGGAAATGCTTTACAGAAATCCACAAATTACTATTGAGTATCATTACTTTGAGGTACAGTTGAAAAAACCTGAACTTCTTGGTCACTAGTTCAAAGATGGACACCTATGCTCACCAGCTAGAAGCTATGTGTCATTGGGCATCTCTGATTCTCATTATCTTTATATATCAAGCAACAACAATAAAACAAAGTTATTGTGAGGATCAAATGAAATAATACATTTGAAATATATAATCTAACACTGGGCCACAGCAGAGTGATATTTGAAATCACCAATTCAAAGCTGAAATCATGTTCACTGATCTAACGGCTTGCTTTTGTTTTCAAGTGCCCACCTTGCCTTAGTGAGCAAGTCTTCAACCACTACCTGAGGCTGATGAATTCAGTTTGTTCCCTTTGCATTTCTTTACTCAAGAGCTAACTTTTTTATTCAGAAACATTTCTCCAATCAGAATTCTACTGAACTTGAGATTCATCTCAGTGTTTTGCTATTTTATTATATTTCAATTAGTTCTCTTTGTATTGTTTTTTTATTTAGTTAAGAATTCTCAAGAACAAAATTACTATGGCACTTAAATTGGGATATTCTAAACTAAAAACCATTTGGGGGTGATAAGCACTTAAGATTCAATAAAAGATAAAATACCAGCTTAATATGCCTTAAGTAAGGAGAAAATCCATCTTTAATACAAAAAATATATACTGAGCACATTTTGTGCTTAGAATTATATAAGAAATGGAGATAAATTTAAAAATAAAGAGGTCTCTTCCCTTAAAAAACTTCTAGTCTATAAAAAGGTGATGCAAATAAATGCATAGAAAAAGGAAACACGTGGATTATGGGTCAATCATAACAGCAGGGATCTAGACTGTATTTCTAGAGCTGGCAAGGAATGTTCTGGAAATATCTCCCAAGTGAAGTGTCATTTAATATGAGAAATTATAAAGAAAGTGTTTACAAGTATATCAGCTCACTCAGGAATAAGAAAAAGCTGACTGGCTCAAATCCTAACTTGAAGGTTGAGCAAATTATTAACCTTTCTAAGTCTCCCTTTGCATTATCAGCATAATAGAAATAAAAAAAAACATTAGCATGTACATCATAGATTAGCTGTAAAAATAAAATAAAAATGTATCTATTGCTATTGTTCAATAAATACTAGCTGTTTTGGTTCTTTCCTTTGAAACAGGCTATTATGAAAACAGCTGTCTCAACTCTTAGCAGAATTTCTATGAGAAGCAATGGGGTCCTAGAGTATGTTAACTCACTAGTATAGTGACAATACTCAAAATAATCAGAAATATATTTGTCTATATACACACATATGAATATACACATAACATTCACATATTAACACACATGCATGCACTTACATATGAAAATAAATAAATTAAAAAGGGGAGGAAAGGAGCAGTTACGTGAACAAAAATCTCTAGAAAAGCAGCCTTAGAGATGCTTCAGGTCATCTATTATTAAACTATATGTCTCAAAACATCCTCTTTGAGCATTCACCTTTGACTTGACACCACTGTCAAGTCAACCCCCCTTGAGAGTGACCCTTGAGAATTCCTTACTCATGCCCACATCGTATCCACCACTAAGTCTTGAAGACTTGATTTCCTAGATATATAAAATCAAAGAAAACAAAAACACCAACTAATATTTATCAGATCGCTCTTTCATAATATACATTTACTAAGTGTCCTCAGTACTGGACACAACACTTAATACCTAATATACTTAGAATAAGCACTTATTAATTTAATGAATCTAAAAGTAAATGGGAGAGGCAAGAAGGTACGATCCAAAAAAAGGCAACATTTTTTGAGTTTTTCTAATCACATTTCACTGAATTTCTGTGAAAATCTGTTGGCTGAATGGTCGTAAAGTACTCAACAAATAAGTAGATGGTGCTATTTCGAATTGCAAAGAAACTAAACTACAGCACTAAAACTACTATTAAAAGGTAGAAATATTAAAAAAGACATGGGGAGGTTTTTATTAGGGGTCATAAACTAAGGTTAATGTGCCAAATCTGGTCAGCATTTTATTGGAACACATATCATCCCCTACTGATTATAGTCTTCACACAAGGTAGTGGGAAGCAGTTAGTTGCAGCAGAGACCCCTATGTGCTAGCCTAGCCTGAAACACTTGTCTTTTCATCCTTGATGGGAAAATCTTACTAACCCCAGCTTTGGAAAAAAGGATGACAAAAATAATGCAGTTTTTCAAAACTTAAAATTAGATAGAAGAAGGGGAGACTATGGGCAGCGTTTAGGTTTAATACTGTTTATGTTGTGGGCTGAATGATAGCCCTAAAAACAATCAGGTCCTGATGCTTGACTCCTGTAAATGTTACCTTGTTCTCTTTTTTAGAAAATGGGCCTTTGAAATATGATAGCATTAATGATTTGGGAAGAGAGGCTATATCTCAGACTATTTGGTTGGGTCCTAAGTACCATTATAATATTTATAGAAGGAGATTCCACACACCCACACACACCCACACAATACACACACACACACACACACACACACACACACACACAAACGAGAAGTCAGTGTGAAAGTCACAAAAGCTAAGAACTCCAGCAGACGCTGGAAAAGGCAAGGTATAGATTCTTCCCCAGATGCTCTTGTCCTTGATGACGTTTTGATTTTGGAATTCTGACTTCCAAAACTTTGAAAGGATAAATTTTTGTTTTGTTCCGTTAAAACTGTCATGATTCCTTCCAGAAGCAATAAGAAACTAAAATAGTCTGAGAGAAGAAAAATTGGGCCCATCTATGCACAAAGAAATTGAAGGTGAGATGTGATTCATCACAATATTTAAAGTACCTTTAAATGTGTATTTGGTCCCATTCTGTTTTGCTAAATAAAGAAACTGCTGCATTGAAAAAAGAAAAAATAAGAAACCAGCACTTAAGAATGAATCCCATTTCTTAGCACTACTTAAGCAAGGTCCAGCATTTACTCATCAAGCCTCTTCCACTCTCAACCACACACCTTCAAATTCTTGTCAATTTGATGGCTCCACTTTACAATAACTGTGCCCCCAAATATAATTTGCAAATCTTGGCTTCTCAGAGCAACTATTCTAAACTAAAGCAGTTATATGAATGCAGAAAGGGTTGCTGCATCATTTCAATGCCACCTCTAAACAATCTTTAGAACTTAGGTAAGACTCTTAATTTCTGATTCATCACATACACAATGAAGAAAATGAGAGATTATTTCATTGAGATGATACATGCAATGAGTTTATAAAAAAATATTATGATAACACCTGGTATCAGAATTCTTTAAAAAAAATACCTTCACTGTGGGAAATAGCTCATTCTGAAAATGAGACCTTAGAAGTATCAGAGAAAAAGTTCCTGCATAAAATGATTAGGAAAGTTCTAAGCTTTATTTTGGACCTGGTAAGCGAGAAGGAAAGAAAACAGAGAGCTAGAAAATGATGTTGGTCATTTCCTCCCTAAAAGCACCCAACATCACCTCAAACTGTCACCTGTCTATGACAACAGAGCACCCAGGTTTATGTCCACACCTCTCTCCTATCATACTAAAAAAGAGAAATAGGATTTTTCCAGGTTTGCCTATGGAACAGTCACTGTGACTGGAGGCACCTCTCCTATAAAAAATAAAATAGTTGCTAAAACCAAAGCAGCTGAACTCTAAGGCCACACAATCCTTTTACCACAACGATGCTTGAAATCATGGGACGAGGAAAGTGCACACATTTCTATTTAACAGTCCATGTAGTAAAAGCTGAAAATCCAAATGGATGTCCCATCACTATTTGGCAATAATTAAGAGCTGTTGTTTGACCTAGAAAGGAAGTGTGGGAGACAGAACACTCTTGGAAGAAAAGGATGGGGCTTCTCAGAAAAGAGACAGAGGCCCACTCCAGTCACTGAGTGTTGAATTTGTACCCAAATTTGCCCCTCCCTACCGCTAAGCAAGGGAGAAAGCAGCCCAAGCCATGAATTTGGGAGATATTTGCACAATTTGACCCCTTCTCATCAGGGTTCTCCTCACAGCCACTTTCACCTCCAGTCTGGACTCAGGAGAACCCTCACTGATGCCTGACAACTTCTGAACTCCCTGGCCTGGGGTTGGTTCTCAGCACTGTCACTGGAGGGGCATTTATCTACATCACATGACTTTAGAGGAATAATTCCAATACCCAAAATCTTGCAATGGCATCTCATTTCACTGTGAGAAAAAGCCAAAGTTCTTGCAGTGGCTTATGAAGCCACATTTGTCTGGACCACTCCACCAGATCAACAAATGCTTTTGTCTCAGCATCATTCACACTGGCCTCCTTTTCCCCCAAATCTTCAACCTTAGCCTTACCCTAGCTGCTTCCTTTCTCTAGAATACTCTCTCTGCTAGACTCTACCCCACCACACCTTTTGGGCCACCACTCTAACTTCTCTATTTTCTCTGACCATCCAAATTAATGCTCCACTCCTCCCCTCCTCCACCAATCAATGGACCATGCAGTCCTCTTCACCTGCTCTGTTCTTTTATTTAATAGTTTATATCACTGAAATATTACAAAAATTTGCATTGTTTTTTGACCAACTCCTCTGAATCCTGGGAATGTAAAGGTTTGTGAGGTCCAGGGTCTTTGTTTTGGTCACAGACTATGCAATATCTGACAGTGAGTGGGTGTTTAAAAGAACTGAACAGTGAATAGTGAATGAAAGTATATCAAGAAACTTTTCTATACTTAGCACATTTTTAGCAAAGAAGATAGTAATAAAGAAGCATGCTTTCTAAGCTTCACCATGAATCACTGTGCTATGAAACAAGCTTCAATGAGAGCTACTACCCATTCTCATGTTTAATAAATACTTGATGAGGGCCTACACCATGACAGTTACTGTTCTCAGTTCTGAGACAATACCAGGGGAAACCAGTCTCAAGGAGGTTAAATTCTAGTAAGGTAGAGAGTTACACTAGGGAAAATTTTTAGAATATTTGATGGCAAAAATGCTTAGGAGATAAATTCAGTAGGGTAGGAGAGTGCATAGTAACAAAAGTTCTTATAAATATGGAGACAATGGTTGAAAATTCTCTATCATTTAAAAAGTTGCATGCTTCCTAAAGTTTGGTTTGAATCAAAGTAAATGTTAGATGGGCCATCGGCCTGTCACAAGCTTGCTGTCTAAGTGATTGCAGTTTGTTTCCATTTCACCACAGACTAGCTTCAACACCACAGAGAGTGCCGTTTCTCCAACAGGCAGACGGTGTGTGCTCTCTGCATCATGCTGTGAGCAGGACCTTGTGTGCATTCAGTGATTCCCCCTCTCTAGTGATCCCAGGATGATGGCAGAATGCATGAGAGGCACACCATATAAGAGCATGGCTCCACAGATTGACTAATGCCACTCCAGACCCTCCTATGGCATTTTACGCTGAGAAAGAGTGTAGTTCCAAAGAGCTTAACCAGTGCTAGAATGTCATTTCATTGCAGAACTCGTGCTTACTGACTTCAGGATTTTTAGACACCATTGAAGGAAATAAAAACGCTATATGCAGAAAATCAAGCGTGGGCACTCTGTGTATTTTCAACTAACTAAATATTCTTCCCAAACTACTTACTGGCTAAGTCCCCAAACCCTCACTTCCAGAATTCATGACAATTCCTGCTCCCATTACACTTTGAAGTTATGTAGCCAGGTGACTCTTCCTTGGCCAGTGAAAATGAACAGAAGGGACATGTATCACTTCCCGTGGAAGCATCTTAGAGCTGTATTCACCTGCTAGCCTCCCTCACTAGCAGCAAATGTTAAACATCCTGGTGAGATACAGCATTATGATGGTGCATCAGTCTAAGCTTCTAAATAACTACAATGCAAGTATCTTTAGACATATACTTTCAGGAAGAAAGTTTTTTAGGCCACTGTTGTTATAAGGTTGTTTGTTACTGTAGGTTGACAGAGTTTACTCTGAGTAAAACCATACAAATCCTATTTACGAGGACCTGGAAATCTTACCCCTTCCTTTGGAGAGAGGTATTTGGTATATCTAAGAAGAGACTGAGACCTTTTTAAATGGTTTTACCTATTTTTTAAATCATGATAACACTGATTTACAACACTCTATATGACCTAGGCTCATACTCCTCAGGTGTTATGTTATCATACCACATGTCCCACCAAGGCACCCACAGCCCTCCACCAGAATCCACTGTACCTCCTCCACTTTGCTTTCCCTTTCTGGTAGCCCCAGTACCACAGTCAGATTTTTAAGTCTTGGTATTGCTTGGTTTTATCTGACCATGGGTTTTATCTCTCTGTAGTCCCAGAGGAACTATTCAGGATTTGTCTTTCTTCTTGTGATTCACTTTGCTTAGCACTTTCCGTTCCAGTTCCAAGCACGTTGTTGCACCTAGCAAGAGTTTATCTTTTCCCATACCTGCATAGTATTCTACTGACACTGTCCCAAAGAAAACATAAAGGTTGCCGACAGATCTGTGGAAAAAATGTTCATATTACTTATTATCATGGAAACACAACCAAATCCACAACGAGAAACCATCTCATGCTTTTGAGAATAGCCTGGGCTCCACAGTTCTTGATTATAGCCATAAAAGACTTCAAAGCCATGTCTAGTCTAAACAAAGTAGTGCTAATTTAGCAACAAGAAAAAGTCTGAGTGGTCGGCGTCCATGGAAAATTACACCAACTAGTGGGGGACTCTGGCTCAAATGGGGTTCAGAGGGCTGTCAACCTATCACTTTTGGGGATACTGCACAGGTGCTCCCAGGGTATTGGCTGTCAGTCCCAACAGCAGGTTGGTGGAAGGTATGCCTTCCCTAATTTGACTCTTCTTACTCTCCTCAGGTTTTTTCATTTCTGTGTGTAGTTTGGGGTAGGGAACTGTCTTCCTCTCCACCCACCCACCCACCACCAAGTTTTCTTGGTCCTCCCTTGGGTTTATTGGCTCTGGTAAGAGTTTCCTGGAATCCTAAATATATTGGCTGTTAATTTTCTTTTAGGTGTCACCCTATCTGCCATAACTGTAAAACAGGTACATATAAAATAGACCAGAAGCAGCAAGTGGTGAAGATTTGGAGGAAAGCAGCCTTCATGCACCATTGGTGGAAATGTAGGATGGTGTACCCCTATGGAAAATCGTATTGAAACTTCTTAATAATATCAAAAATAGATCTACCATGAGACTCTTTTTCAATGAGGGGATTTACACAGATCTGAAAGAGGTGAGGTGTAAGACATCTACCCTGAGACCCTGATTACTAGAGAAGTTACTTTGAGAGGCAACATTGACAAATCTGAGTTATTCCCTGTGACAATGCAAGAGAATTTACTTCAAGCTTCTCAAGAAAGTGGGACAGTATTCAAAAAGTTGAAAAAAAAAAAAACAAAACAAAACAGGAGTACTCTGAGTAATGGAGGAAAAAATAAAAACAAAAGTTCCATGTTGCATCCTTGTTGCTTCACCAGCTCTCAAAGTGACCAGAGAAACAACTCAAGGACAGGGAAGCAGAGGTGGGCACCGTGAGCAGCAGGAAGGGCACTAATGTTCCTCTGCGTGGCAGTGACATACTTCTGAAATGAGTTCCAGGATGGGTAGCAGCTGTTAACACTTTCTCTGGTTAAACAGGAATTAACCCCAGAGTTTACAGCTGAATTTTGTTTCAAGAGGAGCCAGTGAGTGATGCCAGGATACTGCATGGGGTGAAAGAAGGAGGGGCCTGTGTACCAGAAATTCCACTCTGGAGGCTCAGTTCCAAAATGGGTTTTTATCGTCATGAGAATTGCTACCCAGATTCTTGACAGTTTTCCCCTGAACTGGAGTACAAAATTAAGAATTTATGTTAAAAAAAAAAAAAAGGACAAATGTTTATAAAACCAACCAGAAGAACTGGAATCTGTTATAAAAATCAGGCACAAACATTTAAGGGAAACAATGAATTAATTGGCTCTTAATGAAATAATAGATAGATTGAGTCTTTAGATCATAGTCGTTACTGACAACTTCTTGGAAGCTAAAGCCATCTTCCCCCAAATGGGAGAACCAACAGCAGTAAAATCACAGAGAAAGTGAAATCATATGATCCACATCAATAATACATGTTAGTTTTCATCCTTATATTTTTGTGACATTTAATTTGAAGTTTATGTGAAAGTACGTGGAGATCATCATCCAAATACCAATCACATACTACAGAGAGTTCTAGCCTTCTCGTCCAGCCCCCACCTCCAGCCAATGAGTTGCTTCAGGGCAGCGATGTGTGCAATGTCTAGGACAGTCATTTCAGGAACTGTCTCTGAGCTATGGCTCCCATCACAGCTCATAGGCAGCAGCCTGAATCGGCTTCATTTTAATCAGAAAAGATAGATGGAATGGAGCCCACTTAGTTCATGGCTGCCAGCCCTCCTCATCTCCCTCCCACAGACATGCATACAGGAAACCTGGCAGCTCCCTGTTCCCTTCCTGTCATTCTCACTAGGCTAAGGAGTAGGCAGATGTAAGAGGGAGGGGGAAGGAAAGACTGCCAGAGCACTTGCCACCTTCAGACTTGCCACTATAGCCCCCACCCCCAGTGCCCAGCATTCCTCAGGAACTCTTGCTGGTTTAAAAACTGAGAGACAGGTTTAAGCACCTGAGCAAGATGTCCCATAGGAAAAATGGGCCCCAACAATCAGGACTCCATTTGAAGGAACAAATAAATGAGAAGATTTTGTTCTGATTAAATCCTCTTATCTTTGAAAAAGCGAATTGGGAGTTAGGCCACGTTTTGCACTAAACACAGAAAATCTGCCTAAATGAGTTCAGAGATAATCAAGGAAGAGTTAGACAAAGAGGGAGTGAGGAAAGAAAGGAGAAAATAAATTTAACACTAATGGACTTTTCCAGGGTCCCCAATGAGAAGAATCCCATTGTGGGGTAGTGACACATGCCCAGGCAAGCAGTTTTAATTGGCAAGACAACAGACAATCTTGGGATCATGGTCTACTTCTCTCACTAATAAATGTCCCAAATGCTCCCAGCACATGCTGTCAAAACAAATATAGCTTTCTTCTGATTTGCTGATAGGTGATAACACTCAACTCAACCAAACAAATTACAAGGTTGCTATATCAAAGTAACCTCCACTCTCCCAACAATCAAAAATGCCAGGAGAAATCTAGAGTTGAACCTTCAACTTCATATGCACACTCTTAATAAAAGTAAAATACAGGCCCCTAGATATACAACACAAGGAAGACTAGATGAGCAGTTCAAAGTTCTCACCCAGAGCTATAAAACTGCCTCTTTCAATTTTTTCATTCACAAGCTTCTTACATGGATGTACTATGTTCAATATAGTGGCTAGCATGACAAATATTCTTTGTGCACCTACAGAGTTTACAAAATGGCAGAAGACTACAATAATTTTAAAACATAATTATAATACAACATGATATGTATATTTTCAGTGCAGCTTAAAATCACAGAGCCACAGCAGCATTATACAAAGCAGACAAGAAGTGGAAACAACCCAAGCACCCATCAAATGATGAACAAAAATATGGCATATCCATAGAAGGGAATACAATTCAGCCATGGAAAGGAATAGAATATTGAGTCATACTACAACACAGATGGACACTGAAAACATTATGCTAAATAAAGAAGACAGACAAAAAGGTTACACATCTATTATTCAATTTATATGAAAAACTCATAACAGGTAAATCCATTAAGACATAAAGCAAATTGGCAGCTGCCAGTAGTAGGAAGATAGGAGGAATGGAGAGTGACTATCATGGATAACAAAGAATTTCCTTTAGGGGGTGATATAAGTGTTCTTAGTAAGTTCTTAAGAACAAATTCTACATTCTTTGCAAGTTCTTAATAAGTTCTTAAGTTAGATGAGAATGGTTGCACAACATAGTGAATATACCAAAAATGACTGAACTGTGCACTTTATAGGACTGAATTATCCCTCAATTTAAAAAAAATCCTAAAGAAAAAAAGCCCACAGTCTTTAGCCTTTAGTGAAGGTGACCAATTTATTAATTTATATTTTTTCTTATTGATTGTATATATATTTTCTTAGATTGTTGTGTACCCCAAATTTTTCCCACCACCATGTCACCAGTGAAATGTCATCCTATTTACTTGTGCTCATTCCTCCCCTGAATTTCCCCTTTCTCCCTCCCGCTCCCTTTCTGTTTGTTTCATTTTGGTTACCAGTTTGCTAATTTCCAAATTTATCTTTCTTATCTTTTTTAATCTTTTTCCCCCATGTCCCACATATAAGTAAGACCAAGATGGTTAATTTCACCTGCAAAGAACCAGGGTTCCCTGAGCGAGTGTATGTGATGGAGGAGGAATAACACTGACTTCAGATAGAGTAGACCACAGCTTAGCTCTCTGTAACCATAGTTTGCTAATCTGCAAATTAGGGCTCCTGCAATGCTGATATGGAGTTTAGAAATAGGTGTAAAACATCTCCTGTAAAGTAGATTCATGACAAACAACTACCCAACAACATCACAGCACTTACTATGAGGTGTCCAACTAAAATAAAACTTCACTAGTCCTCTAGGATAGCAAAATAATTTCCAGAGGTGTGGTATCCAATAGCATGGTTAACACTGACCTCAAAATCAAAGAAACAGAAGTGAAATAGCAGGTGAAAGTATATAGAAACTCTAGAAGAAGGTTACTACGTTCTCATTACCATAGAGTAGCCTTAAAAGGACTTTTTTTTTCTAATTCATGGAGGTTTGGAAGCTTCATAACCTGTATATCACCAAGATTTAAAGTTTCCTGCCTACCAGTCTGCATTTTGGGATTCTATGCTGTAACAAATTAACTGAAATGTTTAAATACTTTTAAAACACTTCATATTCAAAAGACACTGATCTATTTCAATAAAGATTACAGCCAAATGTCAATGGATAGACAGACTGATTTTGCTTAAAATATATAATATGCAAAATAGAACACACTTTACTGAACTGTAAATGGAACTATATATATATATATATAATATGTAATTAGGAAAAAGCTGTTTACACTTTACCAATTACAGTGTCTTAAATTTTACATTCTATATACAAAAAAACTCAAACTCAGGTAACAACTTCATTTGAGACTTCCTTATAATAAAAATCTATCACAGGACATGGTACAGTACTTCCTAGGCATACAATAAATTCTTATTGTAATGGCAAAGCATTATATAACACACTAGCATCTGGCTAAACAACTGAAACACACATTATTTGGATCGTTCTTCTCTATTCAGAGAAACATGCTCTGATCTGGTTCCTACCTGTTGACATCACATCTTCCACCCTCTACATCAAACACAGCTCCAATCACATCAAACATTTCTCCACCACACAGTCTTCTATAATAACAAATAATTGGAGTTCTCTACATATGCACTGTCTTTTCTTGCCTCTACAGCCCTGACAATGCTACTATTCCCTTGCCTCTATCTCCCACTCCCCCATTTCTCTACCTTGTTAAATCTTACATGTCACCTAAGAAAAACTTTCAGGGAATCTCCCTGATCTTATTCAGACAAGTGTCTAAGGATAGGTGAGGGACATCCTTATTCAGTAATCTGTCACACTGTGTTATCATTGTCAGCTTACTTAGCTATCTCTCATCCTAGGATATGTTAGCTTCCTGAAGGTGGACCCACAGTTTTCACTTCTGTTGAAATCTCCTAATATAGAGTCAAGCACTAAATAAATGCTTACTGTGTGCATGAATGAGTGAATAAATAAATGAAAGAATCATAAGTTTAGGCACAATTATACTTAACATTTCATTGTAAAATATTTAATTACCAACTTCTGAAATTTCCTCAAAAATTTAAAACTCAAAGTCAAATGGTTCATTTGATGAGAAACTCCATTAACTCCATTAAAAAAACCCTCAGCATTATTATTAAATGCAATTTATAAAAAAGTCAATCCATACTTTATACTTAATGATATGAATAGTTGTTATATTATTCTAAGTTCACTGGACATAGAATTCAGATAAATGGCATAAATTAATATAAGTAATGCTGCTTTTATTTAAGTTAAGCAAGTCATTCTTGGAATTCACTGAGGAAAAAAGAAAAGGAACTGGGCAGAGAAGTAGGCTGTTCTACTAATTCCTTAATCAGGAGCTGGAGGTGTTTCTGAGAAGGAGCACTAAATATCCTGCACAAAATATCATTTTTAACCATTGGCTAGCTCATTCATTAAACCTAGGTTTCACCAGAGGAAGAACGGGGAGCAATCAAGCTTTTAAATCTATCTCCTAGATCAATCAGCTCTTCCAGTGGGTTTTCATTTTTAGTCCAAAGTCTCAAGAGAGTCAGAAAAGGTAGAGGGAGGTCCATTCCAACATAAAACTTATCTGGATAGATACCTTACTGTTTTGATCTAAGCAGAAGCAGATTAACCTCCCAACCAGAGAATTTTAGAGCAAATGAACCTATGGAAATCCTATATGAAAAGAAGATACTAGCACCTAGTCATAAGACCAAAAATCACAGGAGTCATGGAAGCAATCGGAGCATCAGTTGGTTCTTTCCTGATTCTTCTTGTTTCTCTCTTGGATGGCTATCACAATCTGATGCTGGTTTCAGTACTGTGCATCATTTCTTTACTACAGTCACACTAGTTAGTTGTTTCTATGGAGAATTTGCAAAGTGGATGCATAGTAGTGGACTTAGCTGCCTCCCAAGGAAGGAATCAAAGTTGTATTGGGCCACAGAGTTTCAGTTCTACTAAAGAGAGGGAATAGAAATTGTGGGTTTCATATAGTCAGAGCAAAAGAATGGCTCAGAAATCCTGGATGACATAAGAGAGAGCAATAAAAGTCTGTAGAAAAAGGGGAAAAGAAAGCAAAAATAAAACCCGCCATTCTACTTTTCCATTCACATTTTAACAACAAAAGTGCCATCTCCACAATTTTTGTAGGTAGAATTCCGGAGGGACTGTTTCCTGCCTACAAAACCATTACTTGGCAAAAATTAGTGTCACCTATAGAAATATGATGGTCATTAAAATGAGCCAAACTAACATATTTATTTATCCTCTGCCTAGTAATACCTACAATATATTTCAAATTAGATAGAGATAACTGTCATTTCTTCATACCCCAAGTTGATTCTAACTTCCACAATATTTCTTTTTGAAATACAAGTTTAATAACTATGATTTGATGTGAATAAAATTCTTTTCAGCACATTCTTTGCAAATTTTTAGCATAAGACAGTCATTCTATTTAGTTCATTGAAATTATTTTTAAATTAGCTTTATGTAGACTCAGTATTTAGAGTATAATTTGGACTCCCACACATCTTAATTCATTTGGGATCCAATTAAATTATTTTGATATTCCAAAATGCTTAGCTCCTACTCATTCCCTTTTCCAATCCCAACAGTTAATCTCTTATTTTTATCTACTATGTAAGAAAGGAAGTTAGGTCAATTAAATAAGGTGCCGGAAGTATAGTCAAATAAATCTGTTTTGTTCCCCACCTGACAACTCACTTTTCATGAACTTGGACCCATCACCAATCTATGTTTGTTTGTTTGTTTTCATTTAGTAAAGAAAAAAGACTGTTGTGAGAGGGTTTATTATTCCTTTGTATCAAATGGAAGGCATTTGATAATATCTTTTCAGATGACCACATTCATTGAACAACACATTCATTCAACAACTGTGAACACAAATTCTCTTCCACATGTACACAATGGAATCCAGCAGTCTGGAGGCTAGACTAATTTTTTAGCTTACTTGGTTTGCTTTCTAAGATAAGTAAGTATGAAGAGAACTATGGATAATGTTACTATTCCATCATACTTCTGAAGTAAATTATTCCTTTCAGTATTTTTGACTCTGTTTTGTACATAGGAACATAGAAAGTCCAAAAAATGAGAGATTAGCCCATTGAATAAAAA
The DNA here is from genome assembly GCA_004024945.1 of Uropsilus gracilis. Taxonomy (NCBI): domain Eukaryota; kingdom Metazoa; phylum Chordata; class Mammalia; order Eulipotyphla; family Talpidae; genus Uropsilus; species Uropsilus gracilis. Next base: position 55,207 of record PVHY01003911.1, read on the forward strand.
AAAAGGCCTGGAAAATAAGACAGACTCTGCATTCTCTGGCTACAGTTTCACCCTTCATATTTATATAAAATTCCAATAACTCTTGCATTAAAAGAGCCTTATTTAAGTTTGCCTTTGCCCTTGCCCTGCATTTTATAAATTTATTAGAGGAAAATCTCATTACAAAGAATAATAAATAATATCTTAACAAAAACAAAACTTTGGTCCTTACTATAAGACAAATCATTGAAGATTAACTATAGCACTGAGAATTTGAGATAACTAATGCACATTTTATGTTACTTTTTTCCCCAAAAGAATATTTTATTTTTCAAAGGTAACATTCTCTTTATTTTATTTTGCAAAAGCAACAAAACCTTTTTTAAATTGCAAATAAGGAAAATAAACTATTATCAAAATCTACTTCTTAGAAAAAAATTGTAGTTAGCATTTTTATCTATATTCTGTGAGCATTTCCATATACACATATTTGTAAATTTCAGTAATCAACAAAGAATAGAAAATATCTACTATAAACCTACAGAAAATACAATATGTAAGGTTAAATCATTGATGCAGTCATTTTAGAATGAGGCATGAAACATATTCCCTGATATTTTAGATACTAGTAGAAATATTGAACTTTCTAGTCAATTAAGCAAGTACAAAGTATAAAACAGAATTTAGAAGACAAGAAACAAGGTCACATTACTCATAGAGATGATTATTTATTAAAAGATAAAACCAATTGGTGAATTATTTTAAAATTAGAAGAAGCAATGATACAAGAGCAACATACAAAAATCAAAGTGGCACATATTAGTAATCACAAATTGAAAATGTAGTAGAAAAACAACCCATTTACAGTAGGACAAAAATTATTAGGTGACTAGAAGTTTTTTAAATGTTCAAATCATGGAGTAGATAAAACTTCAATGAATGAGATAAAATAAACCTTCAATACTGGAATGTTTCCATTTCCTGGGTAGAAAGAGTTACTAATGTGGGGTTGTCAATTTTTCACAAGTTAATTTTTAAATTCATATAAATTACAATCAATATTTTAGCAGCATTTCAGCTAATATCCTAAATTTATTCTAAAATTTATATGCAGATTAAATTTGCCAGAATAGATATTTTTAAAAATACAAGTATCAAAAAGATGCTGTTTCTTGCCAAATATCAGGGTAGACTATATATAACTATTTTAATTATATTACTGCTTCATTTATAAAAGAAAAATAAGAACCCAAACTCAATCCATGAATATATAACAGCACAATATATGCAAAAATAACCCTGTAACAGTACAAGGTTTAACATTTCATAACTAGTACAGAAAAAATATTCAATATAGTTATAGAAATAATTATCTATAAGGACAAAGCTAGATTTCTACTTTAGAGAATTCACAAATGCTAACTGCAAATAAATAACAAAAATAAATGAGAAAACATTAAAAAACACACAAAGCAAGGATTCAGCAGAGAGGAAGATGATTTGCCTATAATACTTCTTAAATCAAACACAAAGATAAAATCATAAAGGAAAACATTTGCAAGTTTGCAACATCAAAATTACAACCTTCTCACAGAATGATAATACTACAATTGATAGAAGAAATTTACCAGAAGAAATTTTCTATTTATCGGAATATAGATTTGTATATTATATGATTTGCAATCACAGTTCCTATAAATAAGAATATAAATAGACTCACAGATTTGTGAAACAAGAAAAACAACAGGTTATCCTCCCACAATAACATGCAAATAGCCAATACAGATATAAAACACATGCAATAGCAAAGATAAATTTTAGATGACATACAATATGGATCTTAGTCATAATGTCGAAAAAGCAGAACAGAAAACCAGTACAGAGAAAACAAACAGTATAAGATTTACATAAAACAAAAATGCATTCACATATGAAGGCACAATATCACATCTAGTCTATGTATGTGAAAATGTATGTAAAAATTTTTGTGAACTATGAGCAGGTGGACATAAGAAGGATTCAGCAGAGGGGAAGATGATTTGTCTATAATACTTTGCTTTCTTTCAAGGAAAATGCCTTTGCTATTTACATAAAATGTCAGTATCAAAATATGAACAGAACTCAACAAGTGCATAACTCAAAGGTAAAAATATCAAGAATAAAAAGATCTTAGCTTTCAAAGAAAGAGAGTTTTCCACAAATTGGAATCATGTACTTTTTATAGCAAGACCAATGGGTATTTATTTTTAAAATAAAACAAACCTTCCTGATATGAAAGAAAATAATTTAAACCTAAAATACATTACCAATCCAAACATACAAGCAAAAATGTACTTTATGTAAAGCTTTTTCAAGAAACTGCTATACAGAAAAAAGTAGTTTCAAGAAACTGCTATACAGAACTTCTGTGGAAGTTCTATAAGGATGTACTCCAGTAAATAGAGAGATAAGTCACGTGAAACAAGTAAGTGTGATACTAGAAATGGTTTCACTAACATAAGAGTTCACTGGTTTTCTTGTGTGTTTATGCATTTTGAAATAAAAAAGTTTACTGGATTAGAAGGAACACCAAGGCAATTATACAGCAAGAGAGAAGTCTTCATTAAAATGTAAATACACTTAAGAAAAAATAAATAGGTAAAAAAGAAATCAGAAGATATGGGAATATTATGAATAACGTTCATTATTCTTTCAATAAGCTTAATTGGGAGACTTTAGAGAAACACATAGGGAGACACACATAATTACAGTGAAACCTGGTTCAAGTACCAAATAAACTAAAGAATGGCGTAATTATGAGAAATTTTAGGCATGTAAAAAGAAGATAGGATTATACTTTTTCAAGTTACATAGGTTTCATACAAAAAATCTAACCTGTAAAATATTTGTATTTGATAAATAGTATTCAATTATGATGATGTAAATACTACCTATTGGTCTTTAACCTTTAGAATCAACCTCTACACAATGTACAGAATATATAATTAAGGCTAAAGAGCAGACCATAGACACTACCAATATTTATATAAAAATAAAGGCCATGGACACTATCAATATTTATATAAAAATAAAGGTATAGTTGTTATATTTGAACGATGATGGGCATCAGGAAAGGAAAGGACAAGTAAGAGATCTAATATTGTTATTTCACAGAAAGAGAAGCAAGACAGGCAATGTGGAACAAAAATAGGAGCTTAAACATTTATATAAATTTATATAAAAAAAGAACAATTTATTACAGAGAAGTTTACAATTTTAATATAACAATCCAGGTTACTAATATATTAAAAGGCTAGGAAGTAAGGGGGATGTAAGTGGACCTAATGTTCTGTCAAAGCCAGTTGATCAACAGGACAGCAGCAACAGGCAACAACTGGGGCCATTCTACTGATGAAACCTCCACATTCATACGCTCATAGGGGATATCAAGCCTCAGAGGCAATACAACAGGTTGGGATCTGGGCTGAGCCAAACCTTCTTAAAGCAATAGATGAAATACAAATCCATTAAGTAATGGAAATCATACTATTTACCTCCTCCCCACAGCCACAAGATATGAACATCAACTCTCTGCCGACAACAAAATAACCTACACTGTTCTTCAAAACAGAACTTAAGTACATAATCAATGATTATTAAACATTCAAAGTTGAAAACAAAAATCCCAAAACTTGAAGTCAACCTAAATAAAATTAGTCAGTAAACTTTAAAATAATAGGCTCAAGAATTTATAGAATTTATAGAAAAATATGAAAAAAATAGGGAATTTAAATGAACTAAACAGAAAGCATAGAGTTGAAAGACACTTAAAACAAAAATTTGATGCACTTAAGAACAGAATATTCATTTTTGAAGAAAGGACCAAGAAACATATGCTTCAAAAGAAATTATCAAAAATAAAATGTAGACAGGGAAAAGATTTCAAAAATAAAAACAATGATTAATTAGTAACAGAAGAATAACAAGCATTTAATTGCAATGACAGAAAAAGAAGGAAGAGAGAATACAGGGGGAGGAAATTGGATAATATAGTATTTGAATTTTTTCCAAATCATAATATAAATGTTCAGCTTACTAATTCAAATTGATAGAAAATTTAAAGCTAGAAGTCCAAAAAGCTCTAGGTGCCCTAAGCAAGATAAATCATAATAGTGCATACTTACACCATTATATGTAAATCTCTGGAAACAAAGATAACATGAATGTCTTAAAAGTGGTCAGATGGCAGAAAACACAATATACAGAATAATAAAGCTAACACCATATAAAGGATTCATGATTCATGCTCAACTGTCACTAATCCTAAGCATTCTAAATGTTTTTAACATCCAAAAGTAAATCAATGTAATAAACTATATCAAATTAATATAGGAGAAAGTCCACAAACTCACCTTAATAGACACAGGAAAACTATTTGACAAAATTGCAATACCTTTTCATAATAAAAACATTCAGCAAAGAAAAATAGAATGGAGATTCCTCAACATGACAAAGGACACAAACGACACAAAAAATTTCAACACATAGTATTGAAATCAGGTGCAAAGGGGGCTGAAGTCTTTAACCAACAAGCCACAGGTTTGCATCACCCCTGCACCCAGCAACTGCCAAAGTCACAAAAAAATTTAAACAACAGGGTTTTATTAACAAGGGAAATTAACCAGAAAGACAAAAAGTCCTTAATGCCACAAGTGGCCAGTTAGCTTACCCCAGTCACCATTTTCAATCCCAAAGTTCCCAAAGACACATGTCCAAGATGGTGCCCCTTTGCCCCTCTAAAACTGAGGCAGGCACTCTGCAAATTCCAGTCTTACTCTGGAATCTTCTCTTCACTTCTCCAGTAGCCACACTGCTCTGCTTTCCTGTTTCTCCAAGACACTTCAAATTTCTCCAACAATTGCTGGTGCAAACTCAGATTCCAAATATGCCGCCTTGCTATGGCTCCAAGCACTTCCTTTAGCAACCCTGCTTTAGGCAGCATCTGGCCAAATCCACCTGAACTACCCTCAACAGCCCCTAGCCAACCCTGGCCTGCCATTCTGGCATCCAATTTCATACCAGCTATGTCTCCAGTGGCCACTCTCCACCAGGTGGCTCCATGCCACAACCAGCTCACTTTTCCAGGGGGCTTCCCTTGGCAGGTGATGTGAGTCTGTTCTCTCAGTTCACCATTCTTGTCTCTCTTCCTTCCTTTTCCTCTCTCTCTCTCTCTCTCCTTGCTAGTACTTTTTATATGCCCTTTCATGTTTCCCATTTTCTCCCACGGGGTCTTATTCTCAGGGTCCACCCACAAGGGTATTTTGGTGCCAATACAATTTTTAACAGAGTCACTACCCTGTATCAGTATCTTACTGATGACTGAATGTTTTCCACTTAAGAGTTTAAAAAAAGAACACACAAGGATATGGTATATTATACAGGAAATCCTAAAGTCTTAAAAAATTTAAGAACTAATAATTCTTCAATATTTCAAAAAATTAATATAGAAATATCAAATATATTTCTATATACTGATAGTAAATAATCTGAAAGGGCTTGAGAAAATAATTTCTTCTACAATAGGATAAAATAGTAAAATATTTCAAAATAATGTAACAAGTATAAAACTTATATTTTGAAATTTATAAAATCTTATTGAAAGAAATTAAAGGTGTATATATATTAAAGGTATCCTAGCTTCATGGAATAAAAGGTCTAGCAAAATATCACATTTTCCAGGTTTTTTTATCTATAAATTAACAAAATCTCTATCAAAATTCTAGCTGACTTCCTTTTCAGAAATTGACAAAATGAACTTAAATTCAAATGATAGAAAAACTAAATACAATTCTGAAGAAAAAGAACTAACTTGGAAGACTCACATTCCTGATTTCAATATACACTACAAATTTACTATATTCAAGAAAGCTGGTACTGGCACATTAATCATATAGTCAAATGGGATTGTGTAGAGAGAGAGAGAGATCAGTGCAACCAATTTTTGAATTGTAAAGAGGGTGTTGAGATAATTCAATAGAGAAAGAATAGTATTTTCAACTTATAAATGGGAAAACTGCAGAGTCATATGCAAGAGAATGATATTACATACCCTACCAACCTACCTCTCACCATATGGAAAGAAAAAAATTCATCCAAAATAATCAAAGTCAAAGACTCAAATGTAAAGCAAAAACTTCAAGACTCCTAAAAGAGACACTAGGCGTCAAGCTTTATGACTTCAGACCTGGAGGCTCCACCTTCCCCTGCAGCTCTCTTTGGGTTTGGGGGGCACAAGGTGGGAAGTCTTCCATCCTGTCTTAAATAGTCGGCAGCAAGCAGCAGGTGGGGTTGTCCTCACCCTCAAAGGCCTAAAGTCAGGAAGGGCAATTGACTGCCAATGGGTCTTGGGTGGTAGAAAGATATATCCTCTGTGGTTTACTACAAATCCAATCAGTCCTCACCTGAAACAACAAAATCACTAACCCAGCTGCAGATACACATGAAGCAGGAGGTGAGGAGAAAAAACAAAGACTCAGGACACACCTATCTTCTGGGCAGGACCAAAAATAGCACTTTGGATCCATGGGACACAGATGTGTGAAACCCACAACAGTGAAGACCTGTTTCAGAAATACACTTAGTATGATTCCACAGATGGGAACCAAATCTCTAGTTCAGAGATGCCTTCAGTGCGAGTGAGGTACCGTCCCATTCCACAAGGAGGGGAAGGCCACAGAGACAGGGCAGTGACCCTGTGGCAGAACAAGAAATCACAATAGAGGAGATGAGTCGGACCAACCATCCACCAATGATTATCCCTACTGGGAAACTTTCAACCAACAATGGCTGGGAGAAATATTCCCAATGCCAGAGACTGTAACTATAAAGCAAAGAAGAAACAAAATGGGACAGAAACCAGAATGGAGGAGACAACCAGCAAGAATGAGGAGGCACCAATAGGCCCTAAACATGCTGAACTGGCTACCTGCCACAAAGCTATACCTGAAAAACTAAACAGCACAGGCTGCTGAGTTCCAAGAAAGCACGTCTTCATCCAGGAAAAGGACACTGCTCCAGAAAAGAAAAGGGAAAGCCCAATGGGCTAAAAATTGACCAACAACTGACAGTGAAAGAGAAGAGACAGAGTGACCAGACAGGGGCACAAGGGAAAGGGGAGGGGAGAGGAACACCCAAAAAGAAAAAAATGTAAATAAATAAAAATATATTAATTTTAAAAAAAGCTTATGACTTCAAACTAGGCAATGGTTTCTTAGATATGTCACTAAAAACATAAGCAACCAAATTTAGGTAAATTGAACTTGATCAAAACTTAAAACTTGTTGGGTTAAAAAAAGAGTACAAAGAAAGTGAAAAGACAACCTACAAACTACAGAATGGAAAAAAGTTCACAAATCATGTATAAGGAACTTGTATCTAGAATATATAAAAGTTTCTTAAAACTCAATAGTAAGGACACAAATAATTACATGTAAAAATGAACAAAAAAGGGCTGGAATAATAACATTTGCATCCCTTTTCTTGAAAATAAGCAAATAAAATGATGCTTGACTTTGTTAGCTATGATACTAACACAAAAAACACAATAAGGTACCATTTCAAACCCACCAGAAGGCTATAATGAAAGTGACAGAAAATAGATATGGCTGAAGATATAGAAAATAGATATAGCTGAAGTAGGAATATAAAACAGAAGTAGGAATATAAACAGTAGTCCCTTGGGAAAACAGTAGTTACCCCAAAAGGTTAAATGTAGACCTACAAACTCCTCATAGGTATACATCCAAGAGAAATGGAACATGATGATATAAAACTTAGTACACAAATGTTCATAGTAGAATTATTCATAACAACCAAAATATAGCAACCCAAATGTCCATCCACTGATAAACTGGTATACAAAATGTGATATGCCATACAATTTAATGTTATTTAGCTATACAAAGGAATGAAGTTATGATTTATGTCACAAAACATGAAAGGATCTTGAAAACAATGCTAAGCAAAATGAGTCAGATGAAATAACATGATTCTATTTAAATGATGTCCAAAACAGGAATATCTATTGAAAGTTAATTAATGGTTGCCTAGGGCATTCAGACTTGTTTTAAGAAATTGTGTCTACTAATGGACATGGGATTACTGCGTTGATGAAAAGACTTCAAAACTAATTGTAGAAATAGTTTCACAATTCGGAATATACCAGAAACCACTGGCTTGCACATTTTAAATGATTGTATTGCATAGTATATGAATTATAGCTCATTAACACTGTCTAAAAAGAAAAAGGAGGACTGCATAATGCACCATAATTCCCACTAATTTTCATAATTAGGTGCAACTAACTTTAAAACAATTCTCTAGCATACCTTGATTTGTTGAACATATGTGGTTTTATTTAGTTATAAAATTTACAGTTCTTATTATTTGCTCATCAGATAATCTGATTTCTTTAGATAATTGGTTTGGAAAGAAAAATAAAATTAAAATAAAGTAACAATATATGGCTATTATTGGAAGCTCTGTTCCTCTGTCCCATTGGGATTACTCAGAGGGAAAAAAAATGGGCAAGAACAGAAGAGGCTGAAATTGGAATATTACCACTTCCAAGGACAAAGAAGACACCATCTGTAACTCACATCTTTATTCAGCAATAAAGAACTTGCTCCTAAGAGGAAAATACCTCTTAAGCTAAACCAAATAGGTCCCTCCACTGGGGAAGAGGACTTGCCTCTCACTTGACTCCCCAGAAGTGGATTTCACAAGTCTCCATGCAGCACAGAATTGAGACACATTATCTACTCACAATAAAATTGTGGACCTTAAGTGCCCCATTTTTATTCCTTCATCTTGCCTGCCAGAGAGTCTATTGATGAACAAAATAATAGAGGAAAATGTGGACGGCCTATGGCTGCTTCCTTGTCAAAAAAAGAAAAGAAAGTAAGTGTCTCCAATTATACACATTAGCCTTAATTTTGGCCTTTGGATGATCAGATAATGTTTCTGCCCACGAAATGAATTCTTATGGCAAGTCCATGCTTTTCAATGTCAAAAATAAAAGCTTCCAATTAACTGTCAAAAGCTTTTCTAGCATCTAGAGACAGGAGTAAATTGGAGTCTTTTATATCGGTAGCTTTTGACATTATATTAAACAATCTTCAAAGGTTGTCATAGTCCATTCTCCTTAGTATTTACACCCATTGGTTTGTGTTTATCAATTGTTTTATTAAGCAATCTAATCTTTTAGCTCAATTTCTACATTTCCTATATTTGAGTAAAATCAAGAGACACTTCTGTTACTGTGCAATAATCTTCATGGCCTGTTTACAGGAGGCTAATGCCAGGATATTTTTTGAGAGCGTCAGAAGTTCATTTCCCTTCTTTGAAAAAGTTATTCTGCCTAGGGTTACACGCAGCTGTCTCAGCACTGGCAGCCATAAAAGGGTGCTATGTAGACAACTAATCGGATATTGTAGATTGCTGTAATCTGTTCCACAAGGAAAGGTAAATTTCAGAGCTATTGATCCATGCTTCTATACTTCTTTTTTGCTTCTGAAAGATTTTCTTGTTAAAACAGAAAATGCTTCATGAAAACACTTCCCATTTTCCCAGTGTGTTCTCTACTCTCAAGGATTTCTTTTTTGTTTTGTTTTACATTTGAAAAGATAATCAGGTCACATAAATGAGCTAAGGATTTTTCACTTGCTCTTCCTTCCAAAACTTTTTTAGAAAAGTTGGAAGAAAAGGAGCCTCTCTTCTATTTTTTCATATGTTAATACCTGGGGTTATTTTCTCATTTGATTTGTTTTCTTTGTTCCTCTTTCATAAGGATGCTTTTTCCAAATTTAACTTATGTTCCTTTTGGATTCATGAAAGTACATATATATTTTAATCAAACCCTATGTTCCCTGGGAAGCCAAAAATTATTTCAGGCTGAACACATTATGTATTGACAACAAAATATGTAGCGAAATAATTTCTAGTCACTTATTCTTCAAAACACTTCTCGGTCCAGTTTAGAAAGTATTTTTCTGAATTAGTTCATTTGAATTTTTCAATCATTAATGTAATTCAAATATACTGAAGGACAACCACAGCGTCATGAAAGAGCTGTAGTAACTCTAACTAAATGAGAGTGAATGTGATGTATTTGGGGCAGATGAGTAAAGAAAAGCAATGTGATGGCATTTACTTCTTGGTGTTCTAACAGTCTGTATGCACATTATTGCTGAGACAAATAAATTGTTTTCTCTCAGTCCTTCTTGCAGGGTCAGAACAAACCCTAGAGGCATATCAGCTGGTTATTTACACCAAGTTATCAGATCCCCGGTCACTAAGATGGCCTCAACTGCCTGTGACCTGCAAATGTGCCAATCTGTTGCCAAAAGAAATTACAGGCTCAAGGGGAAAAGAAAAAGAAGTGTCTATCAGAATAATGTAGCCAAAATTTGCAAAGATTGGAAAAAGCTCAAGAACTAAGAACAAAACAGGTCAGAACTAGCATATTAGTGTAAAAAGAGCATGGAAAAAATTGAGGTGACACCTGTATTTATACTTGGTTCTAGTGCATGTAAGAGTTTAAAGGGAGCAGGGAGGATCAGCCACTATCTTCCTGTACATTGTTCCTCAATCCTGACTCAGGGAAATGCCCCCTTCAGTTAAAGCAGAGTATTGTGGGTACTCTCTCTGTCCCCCTGGTTTGCCCCACAAGAGAACCCATTTCACATACTTTCAGAGCCAGTGACCAATGGCCCTCATCCCTAACTGCAAGAGTCCATATCAACTTGGTATTTCAGATACTGATGTTCATAGGGAACTACTCCTAAACTATCTACATTTTAAATTTTTTCCCTTATTTTGTTCCCTGTCCGTGAATTTTTACTTTATACTGGCATTCTAACAAAGACTTCATTCAGTGAAAGATCTATCAGCCTTCTGTAACCCTCTCCCTATGCTTTTACCCTTCTCAAAGTCCCTAAGCCACCTTTCTCTTCTAAAAGGAAAATTAAGTGTAAATGATGGGGATGGGCAAACTTGAAATGACTTAATATCTGGAGATTTATAGCTGCCCCTCAAGCTCTTCTATGGAGATAGATAGTGGTTTACCCTAGTAACAGATTGTTTCAGAAGGTTGGTTAATTTCCTAAAAGTCTATGTTCTGAAATTATTCTTAAATATAAAGTGTATAAAATCAGATGGGACCAAGTATACCATCTTTCTTTATAGCTATATAAGGCAACTACTTGAGAAAATCTTTATACTTTTTCTTTTGTCAATTATATCAGAATGCTATGGATGTTTACTACAAAGGACGGAGTTGTTGAAAATGCAGACAATGATATAACAGCTAACATTTCACTATGTGGGTCAAGCACAGTCATAAGTACTGTACTACATGGGTTATCTCATTTAATCCCCACAATAACTATTATCCTCATTGTGTACTTGAAAAAAACTAAGACTCCAAGATATTAATGAACCTACCCAAGAGAGTGGGCTAGCCAAAATTCAGCAAAAATAAATAAATAAACAATGTGCATGAAGGAATTTACTATAAATATTAAGTTGCATAAAGTACACTAGGGCCTCCTGTTTGTAAACTGGTGGCCACAATGCCTCTCTGCACAGACATATGCATGTGACCTGGATTTAAGGATGTCACAATACTGGGTCAAGGCATTGGCAGGCTTCCTTCTGGATGGAGTAAATGAATGTGAATGAGACCTGAAATGCTCTGGCAGAAGGCAGAACACTAGAGAATAGAAATGTGCTTTTCTGCAAGACCCATTTCCACTCCTGAATGCTTCATGTCCTGGATGTGGACTGTACACTCAAAGGAGTTATAGCAGCAGTCAGAAGCACTGGCCTGGTTTAATGCTGTGATATGTGAGTGGAAGGCCTGCTGAAAGAGCTTGTGTATGGAGCTGCCATTACTTGATCAGTCAAGTGGAGAATCATGCATGGCCTTCAACACAGGGATACAAGACGAAGTTCTCTCTATTTGTTTTCAACACCATCACCACTATGATCACCATGGAAAAGTGGTTAAGTGTACGGACCATGGAGTCAGATCACCTGGGTGTGAATCCCAATTCTTCTACTTAACAGAGTGGATATTTGGACCTATTATTTGATATTTTTCTGGTTCCATTTATTTATCTAAAAAAAATAGACTTTGAAGTAGCAAAGTCTCTTTCTCTTACAGCTTTGAGGAGTTAATCTAGATGAATTTAGAGTTTTGCCTGGCACATGGTAGTTAGCCTCGAAGTATTAGCTAGGATCATTATGATCATCATCAATTATATTTCTATTTTGATTTGTCTAATTCTTCCATTGACATGCATTTCATACATGAAGGTTTTAAACCCATTCTTTCATGTGACATCTTTTTAAAAAGTGTTGCTTTTATATTGCTACTGAAGGGTTTGAATAGACAAAAAAATGTGATGTTTATGGAGTTAAGTCAATAGATATTTTTATTTGTGCATTACACCATTGCTTGGAAAGTCTTTCCCTATCCCATAGGGTTATTGGTCTACATAATCTTCAGCTATTTCTGCATTCTCTGATTAGGTTTTTCTTCCCATCTCCTTCCTTCAGTTTGTTCTTCTCCCCCCATTTATCTGCAGATACATTTATCACTCTCTCCCCTTCCCTTACTCTTTTGCTATTTTTCTCAGTATATAATTCTTTAATTTTATTGTCACATAAGTCATGAAATAAGGTTCAAAACTTTTATTTTGCCAAAAGATAACCAATAGCAATTCTGTTTCTTGAAAAACTCCTATAATCTGCTTATAATTTCTTCCATTGCCTTCATTGTACACTAAATTCTTGTGTAGTTTTATTTTTTTTTCTAGGTTCATTTATAGTTTGGGGGCTATATTTCTATATTGGTACAACAACACTGTGTATATTATATTCTTATAATAAATTCTATTTGGTAATAAACTATTTTCTTTTTGCTATGTCTGTTTATGATTTGCTAGTGTTTTTGCTGGATCTTTAGGTTTTATTTATGAGTGCAATTATGCATAGTTCAGTGTGTTTATATGGAAAATGAGTAACTTTCTCAAGCTGAATTACTGGTTACAAAGAATAAACAAAGAGAAAGCTTTCCTATCTTCTGGAATAACTCAAAACATGGAAATTATATGGTCTTTTAATATTAGAATATTTGATCATAAAATTTGACCAAACATTCTTTCATATCCTCATGGTTTTTAGCATCATAAATGCACTATATTCCAGCTACCATCATTTTGATAATTCACACTTTCTCTGAAAATGATTGCTGTTTTATTAAAAAATAATTTATATATATATTTCACATCAGTGAAAATGACTTACCTATGTTTATGTACATGGTCCAGTTTTGCATTTTGTCTATTTGTTTTTATTGAAACTATTACAATTAAAGCTATTTGAGACAGATGGATTCCCTTCCTGCCAAGGATCAGATTTTGAAACCATTGATAAGTTTTTTTGTTTTTCACTCCCTAGCTTAATGATTTCTAATTTTACATTTACAATTATTTCATTTTCTGAGATAATTCATTTTATGAGATATTTGATTGGTGTTTTTGGTTTTTCTCATTTCTTCATATTATGCTTATCTAGTTATTTTCATTTTTCTTATGTAATCATAACTGCATTAAGGATATCTCCCTATAGCTACAGATGTGGCCATATCTTCAAGTTTTAATGTCTATTATCAATAATTTATAATGATAGTTTTGATCTCCCTTTTAATACAATATGAGAAAAATCTCCCTTTTTTATTTCCAAAATAATTGTTTTCCCTTAAACTGTTGTGGTCAGAGAATTTGATCATTAAATGTTCACATTGAAGATGATTTTTGTAATTTTTTTATTATTCATTTAAAAAGATATATTCTTTGAAAACTGGTTAGATCAATAATAATGTTATGATGGTGATAAAATTATCTCCGTGCATATTTATCTTTTTCTTATTTAATATGTGAAAAGACCAAGGAATCTGATAGTCTTTAAAACACTTTGTGCCACATTTGTGCATTAATGGTTCCTTCTGGTGCTTTCAGCACATTTGGTATCATTTATTGATATATTTTAACACTGACTGTCTGTTTTGTCATCATCAAATGATCCTCTTTTGCTAGTGATTTTTTTTTACTTGGTTTCTTCTTTCACTTATAATAACTCTGCCATCACTACTGGTTGTTTTAAAAATGTATTCTTAATAATCAAATATTAAAAAAAAAAAACAAAAATCAATCATCAAGAGAACAAAAATCATTAACTCAATATCTGTACCTGTCAAGGGAAGAGTTATGACACTTTTTATTCTTTGCTTTAGTATCTTCTGTTTAACAGTCCTGCTTATGCCATTCCCCATCAATATACATCATAGGTCTTCACTGAATCATGGAAGCTTCCTAATGATAATTCTGGATGCTGTTGATCCAAGGACTACAACATCTGGAATTATCAGTAGAAGACTTGTTAGAAATTCAAATCTTTGGCCCTTGCATTTGAAATTTAAATTGGACTTGCATTTAAACCAATTTCTCCAATAAATTCACAAGCACATGCAAGTTTGAGAATCACTGATCTACAAGACAGGCTCCAGAGTTTTTATTGTTGAAACATCTAGCTTATATATCTCCTGTGTACATAATAAATTACAGTTAAAGGAAATGCATTTGATTTGTCTTCACTTTGAAATGATATTAGTTTAAAACATAAATACCTTTTGATTTCATTTAGATTTCTTTCTAAATACATACCAAGGTATTACGACATTATGTCAGTCTTTTTAAAGCATTTTTTATATCTAAAGTGTTCTTATGTCCCTTTATGTTCTAAAAGCTTGCAAATGAATAGGTTTTTAAAATATGAAGTAAGAATAAGCAGCTGATTATGACTATATGTGTCTGTCATTTATAACTCCATTGCAAATATACAAAAATATTTCTGCTGAATCATCTTTTCTCTTAGCAGAGCTCTCACTTCTAAATACACTTGTGTCCTAGTATAATAAACTTAAATTCAAAAAACTCAGTAAAGGGTGTGATAGTCATTATTGCCATTCACTGAAAATATTTCCTGTTCTCTTTACAAGTATAGCATAGGCCTGCATTTCTCTTTTCCTTTGAAATATGATGTACCATTATTATTTGATTTTACCAAGATACTATAAGTGAATGTGTGTTATTTGTGAGAACTTAAAAGCCAAAATATAGTTAGTCATATACTTTATCTCTTTACCAGAGAATCTGACAATGTTCAAGAGCATTAGAACTTTAGTAGCTTAGGTTCTGAGTTAGAAAAAGGCAAATCAGAACCCTAGGATAGGCAGAGTATAAGAAAATCCTTCTTCTTAAATCATTAAGATTTTAGCATGGCTGATAATAGCATAATCTTTGCCCTTTTGAGTAGATTGACTATAAAACCTAAACAATACAAAATAACAGAGAAATAGGTTCCAAGCTAACAAAAATAATGCAGTCTAGAAACCATATTAGGAACACTCTCCAGGGAAATGGAAGATTGGTGATGCATGTCATGCTACGGCAGAATATTTGGAAAATTTCATGTGTAGTTACTTGAAAAGCATAATAGAATCATAGTAAACTTGGAGAATTAGGGGAGCATATTAGAAAACAAAAAGTAACAAAACTTGGCTGCTATTTGGCTCTATTTGATAAGGTATTATAGCAGAGAGAATTAACTTGTAAACTGGAAAGGAGATAGAAAAGTTCACAAATACATGGGCTTGCAGTGTTAGGAAAAAATGACAACCCTTCTCATTTAAACAGTAAAATACAAAATTAAGACATGAATTTTGAACAGCAAAGGTTTGCTGAAGGCCTACCTTGAAGCTAATGAAAAATTAAGGATAACATGATATTGCTAAAAGTTTTGAAAAGATTTAAGATGTGTATTAGCTTCCTCTTGTTTCTGTATGCTGGCACAAAATAATGTAAATTATTTTTTTAATTCTCATTGCCTTAAAACAGTCATTAATGAAAATACAGGTATTAATAAAACTGCGTTCCTCTCTAGGAGATCTAGGAGTAACTATTTTTCTTGCTTTTCCCAGTTTCTAAATGCTGCCCACATTCCTTGGCTTAAGGGCTTCTTCCATGTTTTAAGTCAAGCATGGGTGTTCAAATGTTTCTTTTTGTGTCACTTTAATCCTGACTTAGACTCTTCTGCCTCCTGCCACTTTTAAGGACCCTTTTGATTACAGTGGATTCACCTGGATAATTTAGGCTAGTGTCCTGTTTTAAGGTCAGTTGAGTAGCAAATTAAACTCAATCACATAAGTCTAGACATTAGAATGCAGGCATCTTTGGGAGATAAGTATTATACCTACCATATAGTGATAATCTAAAACAAATTTTAAATGAACAACATTGTATAGGCAAGAGACATGAAAAATGAGACTGTGACACCTATTAGATGCAATGACACCTATTAGATGCAAGATACCCACTCATAAATTAAGAAAGTGAGGGCAAGTGACAGAGAGGCAAAAGAGTGAAGAAGCAAAGATACTTCACAAACAGCAGTATACATCTAGAAAGGAACTGCCTTGCATTTTCAGCACATAAAATTGACTTAAATCAAAGAGCTAAAAATCCAGTGAAGTTTTTAAAGAACCAGGTCACCAAGGAGTCAACCTCAACTAAGTGAGAATGAGAGTTTATGATTTAAAATAACATGGTCACTTCCCATAATACTGTATAGGAGAAAAATATTTGCACATCATATGAAAAAAGCATATGAAAAAAGCTAAAATTTAAAAAAAGTTAATATGAAATACATAGAACTCATACATCTCACCAACAAGAAAACAAATAATGTGACCAAAGTTTGGGCAGAAGAGCTAAACAGATACTTCTCTAAATGAAAAAATACAAATAGCCAACAGGCACATGAAAAAACACTCATCATCACTAAGCATCAAGAAAATACAAATCAAAACCACAATGAGATTCTGCCTCACACCTGTGAGAATGATTCATTTCAAAAAGACCAGAAACAATGAGTTGGCAAAGACATGGAGAAAAAAGCAATTTGTACACAGGTGGTGGGAATGTAGAGTGGACCAGTCTAGAAGGGAAACAAAATGGAAGTTTCTTAAAATATTCAAAATATTAATACTTCATCTGTCATATGATTCAAAAATTTTACACCTAGGTAAAATCTAGGTATCCATCTGAAGAATAGAAATAGACTTATTTGCAGGGATATGTGCTCTCGTACATTCATTGCACTACTACTTAAAATAACCAAGTTATGGATATAGTAGTCTAAGAGCATAATGATGATGAATAGATAAAGAAGATAAAAAAGGGGTATGTTTGTGTGTGTGAGTGTACCCCATCTTCTATATATATATATATAGAGAGAGAGAGAATATATATAGAATATATATATATATATATATATATATATGTCTATACACGCAAACACTTAGTGGAATACTGTTCAGCTATTTTTAAAAACAAATCTTGTCATTTGCAACCACATGAATGGAACTAGAGAGGGTTTGCTAAGTGAAGTAAGTCAGAAGGAGAAAGAAAATACCAGATGATTTCACTCATATGTGCACTATAAAGAACAAAACAACAAAGGAACAGACAAAGCTAAACCAAAACAAACCTTAGACATCTGACTGAAGAATTGAGGCTATCAGAGGGGGAGATGAGGAGAGCAAAGGAGGAAAGAATCCAATAGGCCACAGTAAATGACTATGATGCTTTGATGGTGGGAATGGTGTGGTAATATACATAAATGTTAAAGAGGTGTGAGTCTATACACCTAACACTTGTACAGTGTTATAAACCAATGTAATTTCAATTAAAACAATGATTTTTTTAAAATTCTAGCCTATTTAAGAAAAGTTAAAAATGAAAGAAATATGAGATTGATTATATATAGAGTAACCCCACATTCATTTTATCAATTAGTCTAGAATTTATTAAATATAGGTTACTGTTTCTATTTAATTTACGTTTTAGACTTGATTCTGTCAACTAAGCACTTCAGTTGAGGTAAGAAAGATGAGAATCCAACCCCATTAAGCAATCCCAGAGTTAGTTCAGGACCCAAAGACTTAATTATTTTATATACAGGGAGAACCAAAGGGCAAATGTCAAATTATCAATAGGCATAAATAAAAGCAAGTACATGATGAGTGTAAAGTCAAAGAATGTGGATGAAAGTTGTAAAATGCAGGTGATAGCACAACTGCAGTTAGATAAATATTAAATAAATAGAGCATAATAATGAGGAGTTATAGGATCCTTGTCATGAATAAGGTTAAGGTAATTGCACTCTGTTATTAGATAAGAGTCCAGAAGTTTGCTGGTCCACATTACATACACAAGTTTCAGATAGATGATTTGCAAGTTTGGGATACCATCAACATAACTATGTTCCTCCCTAGCATAAGACTAACATTTCCAGAGTAGTTGGTTCAGATAGTCAACTAATATCCTGAGGAAAGACCTGTCTTCATCTAAATAGAAATACTGATCACAGAGCAACCAAAAAGAGAAGCAATAGATTGCTACAAAGAATAATGAGAAGGATGATGAGGGGAAGCTAGAAAAGGAAAAGAAATATGAACATCAGGAATTAATGAAAGAAAAGGTACACGAGTTCTGGAAAGTCTAGGATCAAAAAAAGAGAGAGAGAAATCCTTAAAGAGAGAACTAAGGGAAGATCCAACTTGTATGTAGGTAACCAAAAGCCTCAAAGACACACCTGCTTTTGGAGATGCAGGCAGGAGGGTCTAGACTAGGTGGAAGATAACTAGAGGTAGTCATAGCAGGGTATCCAGAGTTGAGAAAAGTCCTTAAGAAGTTATCTCTCCATAGAAACAGTGTCCAGTTTGAGTTTTGGCTCCTATTTCTTCACAGCCTAAAGAATCTTTGGGGTGACTCTGAGCAGTCAGGTACTCCTTTCCCCAGACCATGAAGATAATTATTACATTTGACAGGAAATATAAAAGAAATGTTTTGAAGAAAGAATGTTTAGTTCTTTCCAAAGTGCTAAAAATAAAACAATTCATCTTATGCTTACTCCAGGTAGGAATTTAAAAGAAGCTCTTGCTTTCCAACAACAGTTTGCCTCATCACCAAGGAGTGTAGCAGTCCTAGACATATACCTGAAGATTTATTTCAAAGCTGGCAAAAAAAAAAAAAAAAACCATTTCATTCTGAACCAAAACCATTTCAACTAAATTTCATTTGAGTTCATAAATTGAAGACATGCAAACACAAAATTGGCATTTTTTTAACATTTTAAAGATGATACAAGTATACAGTGAATGCTTTAACCCAAGTAAGCCTGTCAAAATGTTGACAATATTGCTTTCAACTGTTTTCTAGCAGTATATCTCATTTGGAATATTGTTCCCAGTAAATGGTATTTTTTTTTAATTTAACATTTAATACCCTCAATGCATGAAGACATTTTCTTGGGGCTCTAAATCTTATATTAAACCTCTCCTAATGATTTAACCAATCTTCAAAACAGCAGCCACATTTTGTCATAACTTTGTTTCCACTAGTCCTAGAGTCACTTCTTACTTGTTTTGGTTTGTTCCATGGAGGACTAAAGTCAAAGCATGTGTCACATATCTAATTTGGGAACCAGATCCATCAATATAAGCTCTTCCCCAGCAAAAGGAGTATAATAGCATCATTTTCCTGAGTCGTTCATGGGCTGCAATGAATAAAGACAGCAAATTTAAATGTTTTTCAAAGAAGAAAGCAAAACAGAAATTTAAAGCATGTAACACTGTTGGTGTTCATATGGTTTTTCATTTTAAGCAAAGTTTATATGACTGAGGCTCTAATGCAAGAGGCTCTATTGCACATCCAGGTGTCCCTGGGAAGCCTGTTAGGCAGACATTATAGGGGTTGTTAAGAGAACTAAGACATACAAAACTAATAAATTCAACTATCTATTCATCGCTAAGGAAAAAGAGTGTTCGGTGATGAAAAAGTAAACATGATGGTTACTAGGGAGAGAGTGGGAAAAGCTGAATTCACAAAATATGGGAGAAGTAGGGAAAAAGAAAGAAAATCTTAAAAATATTTCATAATTTCTCAGAACTATATTAAAATACAGTTCCTGATTCAACAAGACTGTAGCAGACCGCAAAGATCTGAATCTTTGAGACAGATTAGCTCACAGTGGTATCTGTACTATTGCTCTATAAATCACACTATGAGTACCAAAGATCTCTTTTAGATCTTTAAGGAAATATTTATGGTTTTATGGAAGAAATTAGAGGGCTGGGAAACTAGAGTCATTTTAAGAGTGACTTTTAGGGTACCTTTTTACAATATGTTTAGTTGGTGGGTGCATTCTCTACCACAACATCTTTGAAAGAAATAATGGAAATAAAGGGTATGCATATATTGTTATTATGTATAAAAGGCACAGGGGATTCTGGAGCAGAGAAGGGTTGGTGCTGCTAATTCCAGGATACATGTGCCACAACATATTAACAGGTAGGAACTGCCTGAGTTGGTAAGAGAAAATATGACTACCCCTGTCAAACTGAAACAACATACTGCCAGGGTGAATCAAGAACAACTGAGACTTTTCAATGATATCCTGAAGACCAGTGATACTGATGGAAAGCAATGTTCACACTTCTTATCATCATGAGTCTGATGAGCCCAGGCTGATGTTATTTGGGGAAATGTATTTGTGATTATCTACATTTTTTATTACAATTACCATTAGTATCTCCATGTCTGAAATGATCATTAGAAACTGAGCATCCCTTGAAGCACTCAGTGGTAAGTGCACTCCCTCAGTACTTCCTTGAGTATGGGTGAAGCTGGGCAATCAAATGCAGCACAGTTTATATATATATCTTTTATACATTGAATAAACAATATCTAAATATTCAGATGAGCCTTAAATAGGTTTTCAATTTTCTCAAAGCAAAAAACAAGTTGAATGAGATGGAACAAGAGAGAAGTTAGGGAAAGTGAGAAGTATGTGATGGGGAGAGTGAATGAAGAATTCAGATGACCAAGAAAAGCAAAAATGTCAGAAGTTATCAAAAGAGATGATTTCCAAAGCTATCGCTTCTTGAATCAGATTGTCCTAAAGGGCCATGCTTTCCCCCCTGTTAGCTCATAGTCCAAGGACAACATCCAAGTGGTCTTCTGCCATAGTGTCTTAAAACACCAAATTACTAGATCTCTGGAAGACAAAAATGATGCAATGCTGTATCCTGCACACTGAAAATTATGCATAAATCACAAACTATTATCCATCCATCTACCTTTCTGGCCAAGAGTAAATATTACTAATGAGTGTGCCCTATACCTGAGTACAATTACATGAACACTAGTCCTTTACCAGTATTTAATAGCTTCTATGTCTATGTGTATACTAGTATACTAGCACACTGTGCTAGGCACTGGATTGAAGGAGTGAACAATAAGACATATGCCTGTCATGGTGAAATTTCAGTACAGCATATAAGGGGGAAGTCAGCAAGGAAATAGATAATAAAATGTTAAATGGGGGAGGGGAGAATTTAAGCAAAGAGCACAAGGTAGACAGAAAAGTTCTCCCTGAGGAAGTAATAATGCCAGAAAACATGGCAAGAGAACAAGTATAAGAAGAATTTTTTAGAAGATACAGGGGGGAAAGATTGGTATGTTCAAAAAAGCAGAACCAACATAGTTAGAGATCCCTCCCCCAGCCAGAAGGATGAGGCAAGAATGTCACACTAGAGGATAAAGTTTATTCACCTGTCCCTCAATTCAATGTAGATTTTTTACCCACCACATCAAATACTCCACTTGCACAGTAGAGCAAGACAAGCTGCCACACAGCTTCTGTTCAAGTAAGGTAGGTAAATACACATGATGTGTCATCATAATTGATATGGGAGCACTGAAAGCCTTCAGAAATTGAGAGGGTGTTTTCCAGAAATTTCTTTTAATATAATTATCTTCATAATAGACAATTTTCTCATGGAAACATCAGTTATATTACCTTAAAGCAACATCTTCACTAAAAATTTAGATATTTCAAATCATTCAAAAAGCTGAAATAAACACTACTCACTCTTAAGATTTCTAATCCTAATGAGAGTATGTGTGAAAAGGTAACATGGAAAGCAAGTTTTACTCACTAATTCATAAACTGGGCTGTCATGAGACACAGAAATTCCACCTACTCTTTTTTTAGTTTGTCTATCGTTTCCTGACCAACCCACCTATCAGACAGAGCCTTACCCTTTAACTACAAACTGTCCTGTCTATATCAGCAGATTATAAACTTAATGAGGTGAAGATTCAGTACTATCTTTCAAATGACTCAAGACAATATTTTAAGACAATAATTCATTCAGATTTATAAAATATTTCAAAAGATCTCTATGAATCAAAATCTGATTAACTTAAAAGAATTTTTACCACTATTTTTGCAAGTGAGGGTTTTAAGTGCTGGCTTTGTGTCAGAAAGTCATGAAGCTCTTCATCGCCCTCTCTCTCCTAAGGTCTTAGAGAAATGAAAGTTAAACAATGAAGCTTCCTCCATCAGGAAATCTGATACCAAATCACTCCACTGCCCATCACCAATAAGTCTCATCGTTTCATGTCAATACAATTAAATATAGACTCTTCAACACTACTTGGCACATCAACTGTGATTCCTGTTAAAAAAAAAAAAAACCAAATCCATACACGGAGAATTTTATTGGACAAAGCTATTTCAAGGAGACATTTTTATCATTAATAAGTTTATTAAATAGCTTTATCCGTGTATCTGAAGATCTGTAAAAGAACCTAAGCCCAAAGATTATTTCTGTTTCACAATTTGATCAGAGAAATTCACATGTACAAGACAGCAGGAATCTTCCTGTATTATTATTACCAAGTAGCACGAAGACTCAGTTTGAAATTTGAGTGGTCTGAGTAAGATAAACATTATCTTTCAAACTTATGCTTCTATTATATATTATAACTATTTGCTCAAGCAATTTCATCTAAAAATTTCCATGTAGCTACAGGCAAACTCCTCTGCAAGGTTAAAATGTCTTACATAATAGAAGGAATTTATTTTTTAAAAGGAAGAAATGTACATGCAAATGAGGGCCACTAAATATTGATTCTGCTTTTTTTCAGGGCACTAAGCAAAATGAACAACTTTTGGCAAGTATTCTGGCATTTAGACAACACTCATTTGAATGTTTCCAAGTTTATGTAGGTCTTACCCTCCACATTTGTAAATACCATTTCTCAAGATAATGTATGTAAAGTCCTCTAACTTGATTTTCAGAGACTCACAGGTTTTATGCCAATAGCATAATCACTATAGGAATCATGAGTATGAGAAATAAAAGGGCTGTGTGATGGCTGTCCTCTCCCCCTGGCCATTTACCTTTGTAAATCTTGCTCTTGTGCTTAATTGATCAACTTGGGCAACATGGTTGTCATCTCAGGTCTGTGCTCATGCTCCAGGTGGTATAATAATCACTATAAAACCATATGAGATCAGCAGCTCATTCATGTTCCAAAAAAGAATGACAGGGTTAACACCTTGGTTCCGGCTCTGGAATTATATAAATGCAAAAGCCCTGCTATTCTTTATTCAGTCAATAAATATTATCTAATATTTATTAAACATCTATTTTGAATCAGAGAATGTGTCAAGTATGCAAAATACACAGACAAAAACTGATAAACACTTCTCTCAAGAAGTATACATTTTTCAGGATAGTGTGTGTGGTCTATTAATCATTTCACTAAATTAATAAATGTGTATTAAGCACCTATTATTTACTACACTTGATTCTAGACTCTGAAAGTACAGCAGTGACTAAAACTGTCAAAATCCCTCTCTCATGAACTTACTTAAGAGGATGACACAGAGAGTAAACACATGGACTAGATAAATTTACACACAGAAGTATTGTGAAGAAAACAGAAAAAAATAAAGTGATTGTGAATGTGGATGGAGTTGCCACTTAAGATTCAGAAGATATCTCTGAATAGATAATAACTGAATTGAAAATCAATGAAGAATGGAGAATGAAACCACTGATCTAAAAGCCCATGGTAACACATTCTAGAACACAGGAACAACAAAGAGATACTGCAGTTCACAATAATTGGAAAAGAAAGTATTGCTGGGGTACAAGGAGTGACTGAGTATCAGATTGCTGGTGTGTAGGAGAATGGATCATTTCCCAAAAGCAAGCCACTGGAAGGCAGAAAACAGAGATGGGGTGGAATAACTTTTCAGAGAAATTTATTAAATAGTGTAGTTGGTAGTATTTAGATTTAAGGTAAGCAAATAGTGGGATGAGTAATGAGGGATGAAAGGAGAGTGAAGGAGAGAAAATAAAAAGTGGACAAAGGGGCAGAAAAAGGGGAGCTACCAGTGGGGGAAATGGTGTATACAATGAAATAAGTATGTTGACTGATGCTTCCTGGGAACCACAGATGGGTGTTGTAAGACAGTATCAATTGAAAATCTTGCATTATCAGGCAAAGGGATGAGATGAAAGGTGATGGGGAGCCCACACCTCTAGGATTTTTAAGAGGATCCTCTTTATTGCCTAGTCAGATGGCTGGCTATCAACAGGCTGACCATACATGAATTCAATCTTTCATGGTAATCTCCCATTTCTTTTCATCCCATTTCTTTTCATGTCATATTCATATTTTCAAGTGATCAATTTTATTATAGCTTATCAAACATCTATTTCTATATCTATTTTTTCCATCGATGAAGATTTATTTATAACATCTATGAATTCATCTCCAAGTATAAAACTGGGATATTTGCACAACAGCATGAGCAAATAGTATTAAGACAAGGCCCATAGTGGTTGTTTCTCTAACATGATCCAGAGAGTTTGTGATGTCCTTTAAATCCACCAGTTTAGGATTAATTGCCCAGTCCCACCCATGCTTGTGGTACTAACTGTATTTAAAATTTCTTCACTAGTTTTTGACTAAGGTCACTGCTGTTTTTCTAGCCTGCCTGTCAGCTCCCTCTAGAGGAAAGTCTGGAATTAGTACTTAGCTCTAGTAATGCCCATCATGCTTATTTCCAGAGGCTGAGTAGAGCAATTCTGGTAACCAGTCAATGACTGATTTTATTCTAAACACCATCTTTTAAAAAGAGCTAAGTTCTCAATATTTAACACATTAGTGTGTTAAACAAAGATTACTAGCCATCACTCAGATTGCACGCCTTCTACAGATTATCCAGATGTGTGTTTGAGGGTTGGGAGCCAGGAAAACAGAGGGAAGCAGAGATAAACAAAGATGGAGGGAAGGAAGGATATACGGACAAGAAAGAACAAAAGAAAAGGTTATGTTTCCTTGTTTAGAAAACATACTTATGTTCATATGCTCACACATACTCACACATTCATATTTAGAAACATTGCAGTTTTACATAACCTATGTGTTAAAAGGTTCCCAGATCATGGGCATCAGGTACAAACCCACAACAAATCTGGTCTGGGCACAATTAAATACAGAATCAGGACAGCAAAGATGGCACAATGAATGTTAGAGAAGCTGCACTGTTTGAAGAAGTAGACATTTCCTAAATTCAGACTTCAAATTAGTAATGGCTATATTTCATCTCTGAATAGAGTTTGAAGTTCTATTTATAGGAAAGAAACATACCCTCAGAGGAGAGATGACTGGATACCACTCGTTTTGTGGAAATGAATATTCCATAGAACCAAGCAATAGCACTCTCTTTAAGATACCCAAAAAGTATGAAACCATCAACAAACCAACTGCAGTGTTCCAAAATGTTGATGGCAGCATTATAATAGCTAGGACATGGAAGCAGCTGAAATGTCCACTGAAGGCAGATTAGATTTAAAAGTATGTGAAAAATCCACATCATAGAGTACAAGAGAACTATAAGATACTGTCATTTTCAACAAAATGAAGGGATTTTGAGAGAATTACATGTGGCAAAGTAACTCAAAACAATAAAAACACAGTAAGAGAGGTAAAAATTATGAGGATGAAACCCAAGAGATGGTCAGTAAAGAGATCGTTTCCTTCCGCCTTTAATCCTGGCTTCATTTCCATTTATTAGCCAGGAGTAACTATATACACTTACTTTCACACCCTCAGGAACAATTCTTAGATGAGCAAAGACTGCTCTTCAGTGGTTTCACAGTGGTAAATTCCACTTCTGGTGGCCTCTTCTCAATTCTTTCTCTTAAATATAATTTATATTGGTCACTGAGTAAAAGGAAGACTGTGAAAATCAGTAAATATCTACATATTAATATGTACATAACACGCAACACTTTTTTTTTAAATTGAGGTTAACATTGGTTTACAACACTATACGCGATTTAAGGGAACAGGTTCACATCTACTCAGGTGTTCATCACCATACAATTACCACCATGAAAATACCCAAATTACTTTACAATAGTTCAATAGGCCCCCTCCAAACTTCGTCCTCACTCCCATGACTCTAACGTTCAAGTAACCTCAATTCTGTAGCCATATTTCTAAGGGTTTGTTTCGGTTTAATTCTGCCAGTTTTTTTGTTTTGTTGCTCTATATTCCATTTATGAATGGTGTCATCCATTCCTTCTTTCTCCTTCTGATTTACTTCTTTTAACATAATCCTCTCTAATTTCATCCAGTTCTCATAGATGCCACAAATCCATCTTTCTTATAACTGAGTAGTATTCCATCATGTAAATGCACTGCATCTTTTTAATCCACTACTCTGTCTAAATAATCTTACCTGATGACTTATCCTTACTGCTTCTATATATAGAAAGGGATTCTCACCTCCATTTAGAGATGAGGAAACTGAAGCTTCTAAAAGTGACTTCTTTATGGTCACAACCTTTAGACTACAAGACTGAAATTTAAAGTACATTTTCTTTTCCTTTATAACAAACCATAGCTATATAATTTAATTCATAGTATCAACCCCAGTCATTAAAATATATATTTTAGCAATAACAGTCAGGCACCATTGGATAACTAACCTAAAACCCATTCCTAAATAGCTAATATTAAACTTTCCCACATTTCTTAAAGGTGGAAATCATCAGCTACTTGAGTTTAACCAAATTTTTGTAAATGGAAGTTTGCTTCAGGATCTGGAAAACTTTACTTTATGATTAAAGAAGCATGAAACTGCAGCACTATACCTGCCACTCTACATCCTCCATGAATAAAGGCATGATACTGGGAACAGCTGCAATCATCTTGTGACTATCAAGGGAAGGTAAAGAGAATTTCTGAAATGCAGCTTCTGACACTAAGCTGCTCAAACAAGAAGTTTAGACACCTACATCCTGACTCCTTGCGATGTGAGAAAAACAAATTATTTGTTTAAAGCCACTGTTAGGCAGGATTCTTGCAATTACAGTAAAAAAGCAACTGATACCACTCTCTTGAAAGTATCCAGATTAGTGAAGTAACAAAGGAAAACTAATTGTATTATAGCAAATCTATGCTTACAGAGGAGCATATTTCCAAAGTCATAATTTCCTGCTCTAAAAATAGATTAAATATCATCCATCTTTAATTGACCTTAAATTCTGACTAATACAAATGGCGAAAGAAAATCTTTATGAAAAGCAAATTATTAAATAAAGACAATTACTCTGATTTTTCTAAGTAGCATCTAACACATGACTGATGCTCAAGGTTCAGTGTTAAAAACCATGTATTATTAGCAATATGGCTCTACTATCCATTTGGAAAAAGTTCTTTCTCTTACAAATCAATATTATGAAGATTCAGGCAGCAGGTGGAGGATGTAAAAATGATTCATTTTTCAATAACTTCTTTCAGTGTGTAAGGTCTCACATGTCTAGACATATTTTGCTACTGAATCACATACTGATATTTAAGGGGTTGTTTTTCCCCATGGCATACAAAATTACCCTAATTATAGCAATGCAATTTGCTCATATGCTGTCAACCCAGACAGAGAATAACGTCCATCTGCATCCTTCCCTGTAAATCCACCCAGTGCATCCAGCATCCTACCTCTGTTAGAAGGTGGTAATTAAGCAAGATGTTTCCCCATCAGTTTGATGGTGAACAAAACAAGTTCCTTTAGTTTTAGAATTCAGAGGAAACATTACAATTTTCCCACATTTATTAAACATTTCATACTACTTAGCAATATGAGTAATTTGGTGTTACCAAATTAGTAAGTAATACTACTGCTAGTAATGGGTGACAATGTGAAGAATAATAAGGTGTAAACTATGACTTAGAATTTAATCTTGTGAGTCAAGAATTTGAAAGGATACTTCATATTCTCATGGTTTCTGTCTCATTCCTAGATAATTAGGGTATCCCTGACTTGCAGCTTATATCCATAACATAACATAAGAATTTTTCAGGGAAATAAATGAAGGAGTATAAGAATGCCTAGATGTTATAGGCTTGCACTGTTCAGGGATGTACCTGAATTAGACAGGAGAAAAGTGCAGAAAGAAAAAAACAAAGGAATTCAAACACCTTTCTGGCATGGATAAGAGTCACATAGGTAGGAACAACAATAATGGCTGAGATCAAATGATTTCTGATAATGACTTCAAGAATGTTTAGTATAGCTCATGAGATGCTCCCACAAACATAAGCTCACCATGATGACATGCATGATATGTTCATTAACAAAAAAGAAGGAATTAGATGCTGAAGTCTCTAACTTTTGAAGTAAATAACGCTACTACCAAACACCTATTTCCAGTATTGGCTGACTGCTCTCCATCATACTTCATCTAACTTACTCTTGACCCACACTTGCAATTACTTCAAATAAGAGCTCTATCTGGGTTATGTGTAAGTGAATAGGCAGTCTTATCTTTTCCAGAACACCTAGCAGGAATAGGCAATCAGACACTTTGACTAGGTCAAGCAGCATTTGATGACTGCCCCTGCTCCTTCCCTCACCAGGTCATTGCTAAGTTTCCTTTGAGACTGTATTTCCAATGACTCTGTTGGCCAACAGAGTAATAATTTCATTGCTTCTGCCCCACTTACATCCAAGCTCCACTGACTTTCCTGCAGAAAAGAAGATTTTCAAGAATAATGGAAAATGTTTGAGACTTAGTATCCTGTACCTTGTATTTAATTCTAGCTCTGCAATTTGTCAGACATGAGACTATGAAAATTACTTAACCTCCTTGAATCTTAGTCTCCCATTTATAGCAGGCATTTTGATTCCCAACTCAGAAGACTTTTAAACTGTTGAATGAGATGATTTGTTTGAAAGTGTCTGGCTTATTGCATGTCTAAATCCAAAACACACCTTCTAAAATCTAAACTGTTCCGCTTTCCAGTAACAAGGAAAAAAGGTAGCAGAAGCCAGTAACTTCCCAGCATCCAGAGACATAGTGGACTATTCATGAGAATACAGCTTCTCTCATGTTTATATATGCATTGCCTCAAACAAAAGAACAGATGCCACATATCCACCTAACAGGACTGGAATGACTGACAGTAACATTGACCTTCTCCCAGGAAGTCACAGATTTTCAAAACAAGCACTTTTAAAAATTATAAAAGTACGTAGCATGAATCAGAAAAGCATAAGGCTATGTTTGCTAGTTTGATCAACATTTCATTGTCTGTAGCTTCCATCTTCCTTTTACAGCTTGGCCTGCTATTTCCCTCAGTAGAAGAGAAAGGCTACTGGGATGTTTGTTATAATTGTCTGTGTAAGGTTCTTTGGCAGATCACATGTTTTACTTAATTAAATAATGCCCCAATTAATTGATTTGTTTGTAGACATTCTTAATTTAGTAAACGCAGAGCAGAATGCTAAAAATACCATTATATTTCTGACAGAGGCACCACTAAAGTCTGATAATTGATAGCTTTGCTGTTTTCTCTGATGGCCTGAAAAGCTTTTAAAGCTAAATTCTGTAATCATGTTCATCTTTGGAAATTAGTTTTGTGAAACCACACATTTAGTTCTTGCTGAGAAATCTCATTTTAGTCATTTTAACATAATTTATAATGCATAAACTAAATTAGCTTTTGTAGCTAAGCCAGCACATTTTTCTTTAATTTTTATCTCATCCTAATATATTTTTGACCTTGAAAACTGTAATGTCTGTTGGATATTGAAGCCTCTGAACAAAGAAAATCATTTCCATTCCATCACTATGGTTACACTTTCTTCGCTCTCCAGCACTGAACAGCGCTGAAAGTGTTGAATCTGGATTCCTCAGGAGGGCAAGGGGAACTTCATGTAATATCATTTAGTTCTGATTAAATAAACACATATACATAATGGAACCCAGGAAAGTAGCAAATTACTTCATTCTGTTTACATTGCATATGATATGACTGATGGTAAGGGGCAATCTATCACTCGGTGCTATTTGCTGCAGGTTCTGTTGTGTGTGGTTTTTCCCCAGGCAGTCACACATACATATTCGTCTCAAAAAACACAGTCAAAATGCCAGGCAGCTCCTAACACCTCCAGTATTCTGGAAGTCAAAGCGGTTTCATCCCTTTCTAACAACAGAGAACTTCAAGTGTGAATCATACCATTCCCTGTCCACCAGAGATGCGTTTCAAATGAGCTTGTGACATGTCTCTCACCACCCTAAAATGGCTTTGGCTGTCCTACAAAAGCAAGATAAGGAACTGGTTCTTCGAACAAATGCTATACCTGCTACCCTTGATAGAAAAAATACTCTTACGGATAGCACCATTTGTTGAAACACGATTTGACTTTTTTTTTTTTTGGTACAGCTAGTTCAAAATGTTAACCTCAATAGATTTGCTTCACCTTAGGAGTTCATATATTTAAAGCATCTTAAAACTGTTGGCAATAGTATCTCCAAGTGGCCGTAACTGGGTGAAATAGCCAATCAGTATTATGGCATATTAGATCCACATAAACACAAATGAAATGTTTCATTTCTAAACTTCATATGCACACAGATTTATAGTTACCTTGGTTGGGTTGTGTAAAAGCCATATGAAGCTATGGATCTCAACTGTAAATGGTAGTAAGTGGGGATGAGAAAGGAAACACCTGCCAAAATGCTAAGGCTCAGGTAGGAAGGAAATCTGCATCTTTAACAGCGTTCTGGTACCAAGACTGTAGCAGCTACCTCTGCAACCTAGCAGAGTGCTGTTCCATCATGAATACATAATAAATGTTTGTACTGCAGAGGATGGGGGGAATGGATGAAAGAGTTGACTGCTTGATAAGATTTAGTGATTCTTAATGGTAGGCACAACACTGACACTCAGAGAGATGAACGGTAGAACTCTGAAATGCACAGTCAAATTAGAGAAGGCTATAAGGCAGGGTTACACAGTGGGTTGCACCCAAGTATAGGGTAACAGCTAGCTGAAACAAGAGGGGACATGAGAGACAGCAAACTAATGGGGGGGCCCTGTTTAAATAAGTCAATACTATTTAAATAATTTAATTTAAATAATTCTGTGGGTTCAAGGGAATACAGGCTATCTGTTAGGTTCCTGGCCCCCTAGATAATCAAAGTGACTATACACTGGTTCCAGAATGTGAGAACCTAATAAAGGTAGTAACTGGGATAGGCACTTAATCAGCTGCTCAAGAACAGAAACGGATTCATTAGTAGCCAGGGCCTCAAAACTTGATCAACACAGCATTAGTTTGAAACTCTGCAAACCTGTCAACATTTAAAAGAGAGAATGAATTTGAATTTCATGTATGCATTACATGCCATATAAAAGCACCTAAACTGTCAATGAAGTATGACAAGGTATACTGAACAAAAGCTAGCCTGACCCTTTCTTACACTAACTAGAAACATAATTACAAAATAACTTGTTGGAAGAGGTTTTTTTTTTTTAAGTAGGATAATCAAGTTTTTATAACTTTGTTTTGGTGGGTAAAAGACAAAAGTGTGAAGTCCCAAACACTCGCATGATTTTTTAAAATCTTTAATAACTCAAAGATTTTTCATAATATACCAAATTTTGCATATTTGGCTGTAATGTTTATATTCTTAAAGCTGGTGAAGCTGAGACTGCCATGTTCAGAAGGAGATGGTCATCAGATGATACGCTGGACCAGAGGCCACAATTAAAATCACCTGTAGTTGACAGAATAATAGTCTCCCAAAGATGCACCAACTCCTGTGACTATGCCAACTCACATGTCAAAGTGAAAATTAAGGTTGCTAATCAACTGACCGTAAAATGAAGAGTATTATACAGGTTGAGCCAATGATTTTCATAGAGGTTTTTAGAAGTTGTTGAGGGAGGGAGAAGGGCACTTCCTGGGGATGAAATTTAAGTTCATGACTGACCCTCTTTGGCTTTGAGGGAGGAAAAAGGCAGCTATACCAAAGAAGTGTGGATAGTCTCTACCCACATGCTGAAAAGACCTTTAAAGGACTGTGTTCTTTTCTAGACTCCGGAAAGGAGTGCCAGTCTGCAGATACCTGATTTCAGCCCAATTAGATTGGATTTCTGACTTACAGTTATGGTAAATGTATGATTTCCAAAGTCACTGTGTATCTGCTGATCTGTACAGTAGGTACTAAAGACCAACCAAATTCTCAAAGGATAAAACCACTGCTTGCCTCCCTTCTTCCAGATTTTCTTCACCCAAAATTTTGTTTACGAGGCAAGCCATCAATAATTTGTACAGGGAGAGAGCTGATTTTTTGCTTTTGTTGAAATAATTTCATTTCATATGTAATTCATTACAACCTCATGCTGAAAATATTCATGTATGAGCCTTCATTTTTAAGTAATAACTCTCCTTGAGTATTTACATTTAAAAAATGAAGTCAACCTAGTTTGAGTTATTTCAGTATAGACACTGTAAGAGAAGAAAGAAGCTTCTGAAACCACAGAACTGACTCTGAGAACTTCACCCCAATACCAAACAATATTTGAGGAAGATAGACATGTATTTTGTATATTAAGTAATAATTATTTTATTTTACTTCTTTGCATTAATTCTTGTACACTGAAACATATTTATCTTAGAGTAACTCCCATCATTACAAGTGGAAGATATTAGTCTCAATGAGTTTTGAATGAATTCATTGAACAAAGACGCAGAAATGGTTTTGAGGTCAAGGTTAGTTTGAAAGGATATGAGAGCTGGAAAAATGCAAGGTAGCTAAGTTATTATAGCATGGACCTTCAGGAGCAGACTTATTCTTAGATGGCTATCAAGAGCATGGATAAATATCAAGAGGTATATAAGCTGTAGAGCAGATCAGAGAGTGAGATCAAACCAAATATCATTCCAGCTTCACTCCTGAGTAACAATGAGCAGTTTTCATATAACTTTCTCTGTTTTCCTCCAACTATCCTCTGGTTCTGAAACAGGGTGAAAAAAGACTTTTTGACTTAACTGTTTACCCCTATCCGCCTGCTTCTCTCTCCAAAGCAGGCT
>PVHY01003911.1:88702-100941 GCA_004024945.1 Uropsilus gracilis
AATCTGCATCCCATATATCCTTCTCTTTGTTTGCACACCCTTTATATATCCTGATATATAACAGATTTCCAGGAAATCTGTTTCACCTAGACTATTTCACTTCTTTCTTCCCCCTGCATCCCCCTGAAGGGAAATTCCAGCTAAGGTCATTTTCCCATTTTAACATTACCTGTCCTTGAAAGCTGCAATCCCAAACAAGAGACAGTGGGGGGGGGGCCACACCCTATCAGTTCTACAACTAAATCAAAATGCTTCTGATTTCCTTCTACATTGTCTCTTTCCTTCCAATCTGGCTTTTAAGTGTCAGTTTAATCAAGGGTCTTTCCACTTTTATGTTTGTCTCATTTTCCTTTTTCTTTAGAAGAAAGGTTCTTTAAAAACCCTACTTTGCTACTGTTGCTAGGTTTTGTTGTTTTTTGTAACAAAACTATCTCTCAAAGGAAGTAGCAATAACAAAATCTCTAAAGCCAAACTTAATCCTTCCAGCACCTATTCACTGAACACCTAGTTATATCATTATAAACCCTGAGGCAAAAGATGTTTAAATGTTTAGATGAATAAGGCAGTCCTTACCTTCAAAAAAAAAAAATTCATCTGGTAAATAAGACAATAACATTCTGAAAATAAACAACTGTGATGACCAATTTCTGAAGGACCCATTACCTAGCACCCTGTCTTCATCTTTCTTATTACAGTTCTTGAACATTCAAATAGTGAAACTCAGATGAAATATAACCCAAGAAAAGGATAAACAAACAGTCAACTCACCAACAGCCCACAAATACATGCCTGAAAAATACTTCAGAGGGAGAACAACGTATTAAGCCTGACTAGTCAACTCTTAAGCCCATTGTTAGTTTCCCACAAAGCCAAACCAGTCTTAGAAGTTGCTGAAAATTCTGCCAAGGAAGGAGACACTAAGAGTTTGGAAAACAGAAAAAAGTCAATTGTGGCAACTTAAAACCATAGGTTAATAGAGAAACTTACTCTACGTTGAAAAAGAAACCGATTTTAAGTACATCTCAGAAAACCATGCCCTATATCCTTATTTTCATTCTTAAGCGTTTTTCCATTTTCATGTGTTTTTCCCCCCACCTTTTTCCTAAATTATTGAGCTAATAATTTCAAGGCTATCTTCAGTTCCTTTATCTTTCACTACTTTTCAGTCAGTTACAAACTGATTTTAACTGTACCTTAGTAATGTACAAATCTATCTCTTCCTTTAAAAGTAGTTTCATTATATGGATATATCACAATATATTCATTTTCTTATTTATGGCCATTTCAATTTTTTCAGCTTTGGGCTATTATTAATATAGTTGCTATGAATATTTTTACAAAAGCTTTTGTGAACATATATCCTTATTTATCTTAGGTAAATATTTAAAGGTGGTATTTTTTCACAAATTAGTAGTGTGTTTTAATGTACTTTTAATTAATAAGAAATACTTTCCAAATTGCTTTTACTATTTTACACTTCCAGCAATGTATGGAAATTCCAGTTCCTTCACATCTGGGTCAATATTTAGTGTTGTCAGGTTTTTAAAATTTAAGGTATTCTGGAAATGTAGTGATATGTTAATATTAATTTGCACTTCCCCAAATACTAATAATGTGCAATTTTTCAAATGTTTATTGGTCATTTATATAATTTCCTCTGTGAAATGTATAATTTGCCTATTTATTATCAATGTCTTCCTATTATTGTAGGCATTCTCTATTTACTTCACATACAAATCTGTCATGTTTTTATTGTTATTTATTCCCATGCTTATTTATTCATATTTTTTATGAATGGTCTTATCAAGTTCTTTACATTGTCATTGAAATATCATTGTTCCACATCTTTGCCAGTGTTTTAAAGGACAGAATTTATCCCCCTGCTTCAACATCCTCAAGGTGTAATAAATACTTTCAATAGACATTTAACAATTTTGATTAATAATGTATCAACCTCTACTTCTATGGTCAGTGTCTTCTAATAGCTAACCTATTCAATGATAATAATGCATAATCACGTGCATTATTTCAAAACTTTATACTTTTAAGTATTCAGTCAGATTCATGATTCATCTCAAAATAATTTTTGAGTGAGATTTTTTAACTCCTTTTGAGTTAGATATGAAATAAGGACTAAATTGTCTTTCTCACTGCTGGACATCCAGGGATTTATTTCCTAGAAAGAACTTTTTTGTCTCCCATTGAATAGCTTTGATCCATTTGTTAAAATCACATTGACTACAATTAGTTTGGCTATCTGCAGTCTCTTCTCTGTCTTGCTGAACTTAAAGATCTATCATAACTGTTACACTTTCTTGATTAGTGCAAATACACAATCCATTTTGAAACAGGTAATAAATATCATTGACTACTTCTTTTTCAGTATTTTCCCCCTATTATTCAGGTCCTTCTTATTTCTGAATAATGTGTTTTTCAATTGTATAAAGAACAAAAGTCTCAGGATTTAGACTGCACTAAAAGTCTATAGATAAATTTGAGAAAAGATACTTCTTAAAATAATTAACCCTCCAATCCATAAATATCGTGTTTTTATTTACTTACTTACATAGCTCTTTTTTTAGTGTATTTCTTTTGTTTTGAATTTCTTATACATATTTATATTTTCTTAGTATTTTGATGGTATTATAATTTTTTCATTAATCTTCAAATATGTTTTGCTATTATATAGAAAAGCAACTAATTTTGTATATTGACCCTGTATTCTACAGTTTTGTTAAACTCATATGTGGATTTTAGAATCCCTTCCAGCACAGTCCACACATTTTTCTACATATACATCCATATTGCCATTTTTTTGTTTACTTCTGACTTATCACACTAGACATGACTTTTAGCAAATGTTGACCAGAAGTGTTAGGAGCTTTCTTCCTTGACTTGTTTCCAGCATCAAAGGAAAAACATATATATCACCTAATTACATATTTCAAGATCATTTTCTAATATATGGTCAAAATATTTGCATATACATTAATTAAGGATATTGAACTGTGACATCAAGTTATGCTAAAAGATATTATCACAAATGGTGTTTAATTTCATCTTTCTCCACTTCTTTGAAATAATCATAATTTTTTTCCTTTAGTCTCTTTATGTGATATATTATGTTAAT
Source organism: Uropsilus gracilis (assembly GCA_004024945.1). NCBI lineage: Eukaryota > Metazoa > Chordata > Mammalia > Eulipotyphla > Talpidae > Uropsilus > Uropsilus gracilis. Next base: position 91,833 of record PVHY01003911.1, read on the forward strand.
TACTTTTCTAATGTTGAAACAATCTTGCATTTATTTGTGAGATGAATCCCACTTTGTAATATATATCACCTAGTTACATATTTCAAGATCATTTTCTAATATATGGTCAAGATATTTGCTATATATTAATTAAGGATATTGAACTATGACATCAAGTTTATGTTGACTTCATGAAACTGAGTAGTACCTTAACTCCTTTTGCTAAACAATTTTCTGAAAAAAGGCAATATTTCTCATTAAATGTAAGACAAGTTTTCCAGTTAACCTGGATTTGAAGTTTTATTATGGGAAGGCTTTCAACTACAATCCCACTTCTTTAACAGTTATCTTGTTATTAAGATTAAATTTAAAAATTTCTAGGTATGAAGTTACTTATAGTATTTCCTTAGTGAATTTTAATGCCTAAGTATATGCAGTGATGGCCCCTTTCACGTTTTTGAAAAGAGAAACTTCTATTTTCTTTTAAAACTTTTATCAGTATAACTGGAATGATTCTTTTCAATTAAGTTCTAGGATAAAATTAAGATCTAATGCTCTAAGGCATCTATTGAATTAAATAACTTTTCCTATGGATCTAAAAACATTAAGTATGTAGCTTACTTGGAAGAACACAGAAAACAGAAAATTCAATATAAGCTTTAAGTCTTTCTCTTATAAAACCCCAGTTGAGAAAAATCAATTTTATTGATCGCTGATAATCAATTTTTGTTTCATTGATTTGTTTCTACTGTTTGCTCATTTTCTGTGTCATCAATTTCACTTTTTATTGTTTCCTTCCATTTACTTTGGGAATGATCTGCTCTTCTTTAACTTCCTGAGGAGCATGCAAGAATGGCTGATTCAAAAGCATTCTTCCTTTTAATAGATTTACTAGTATACTTTTTCTACTAAATAATGCTTGTCTGCACTCTAGCTTTGATAATTTCCTTTCATTAGCATTACACAAAATAATTTCTAATTACCTTTGTGATTTACTTGGTGCATGTATAATTTAGATGTGTGTTGCATAATTAGCAAAATATGAGTATTATATAGATACTGTTATTGATTTCTGATTTAATGCTTTATAAAGAGAAAATATATTCTATAAGATTTTAATCATTTTATATTTCTAAAGTCTTTAGAAACACACAACTAAATTATACATGCAAACATAATACTCTTTTCAAAAGTACATGGGATATTTATCTAGAGAGTCTATGATGAGCCATTTGAAAAAAGTATTATGAAAATTTTGAATGCAGTATTCTATTATCTATAAGATCATTGGTAGAAACAGGGTTTAAATCTAAATATTTACAAATTTCAGTCTGTCATAGATTGAGAAATATGACCCTGGGTATATCTAGTTATGCTTTTAATCCTGCTCGCTTTTATTCATGGTTTTGAGTCACTGTTACTGAGCATTCACTTTTAGGATTCTTCATAATAATTCATAATCTATGCAACTATAAAAAATGACCCTTTATTGCTGGTAATAATCCTTTCCTTGAAATCTTCTTTATATGTCATTGGTGTAATTACTTCATCTTTACTATGATAAATAGGTACTTTTTCTTTCAACTTAGTTGTATTTGATATTTAAAGTACAAGTCATGTAATCAATAAAAATGGTTGCAAAAAACAGTAGCGACACTAAATGCAGGCAAGGAACAGAAAAACTGGATCACTCATACATTACTGGTGAGATTATAAAATGATACAGCTGCTCTAGAAAATAGTTCAGTAGCTTCTAATAAAATCTAACAAGCCTGAGAACCAACAGTTCTAAGTTTCTGTTGGGGCATTTATCTCAGAGAAATAAAAATTTATGTGCACACACACAAAATCACATATGCAAAAGCTCATAGATTTTTTTTGGTAATAGTCAAAAGTGGAAACAACCCAGGGGTCTTTTAATGGGTGAATGATTAAATAAACTCTGATACACCCACATCATAGAGCACTACTCTGAACTAAAAAGGACCAAATTATCAATACATGCAAAAACCTGGGTGCATCGCCAGGTAATTGTGTTGAGTGAAAAAAAGACAATACCAAAAGGTTAATAACTGTATAATTTCACTTACTGCCTTCCAACAATTCTACAATTATAGTAATGAAGAACAGATTAGTGGTTGCCAGAAGTGAGGGAAGGAGTATTGAAGGGGAGGTGGGTGTGGTGGAAAAAGCAAGATGTCTGTTAATTCCAAAATCTGTGTTATTTCTGGGTCCGTTGTAACTGACTCATCTTTCTCCTGGTTAAGCGCCACTTTTTTTCTACTTCTTCACACCTTCAAAGGTATTACTGTATACTGAATTGTGGATTCTTTATTGTTACATTGGTCTGACTTCCGTTGTCTTCTTCTAAAGAGGGTTGTGTTTTGCTCTTACAAAGCCTTAATTTATTGACAGGTCAGCTTCATCCTATCGAAGCTTGTTCCAAAGTTTTTTTTTATGGTGACTCTAGAGTAGTCCCTCTATTCACAACTTTCTGAGATCTCAACTGAAAGCCCAGAGTCTTTAGGAGGTGCGTCAACTTTGAATTTATAGCTCCATCTCCTGTACTGCACCATCTCCAAGATTCTGTTCATCCAGTTATCCACCAGAGATTCTGTGCAGATACAGTTTTCTATTTCACCAGCAACTCAAAAGGACCCTTATGCCTGTACCATAAGTCTTCCCATATGGTTATCTACCTTCTCACTCAGTAACTTCATCCATAATTTCTGGCTGCATCAACAAAACCCCAAATCTCTCTTGACTCTGCCTAGGAAACCCACGGCTTTAAAAAGAAACAAAAATATTTCAAAAAGTTTGACTCAACTTTTTTTAAATTGGGCTCCACTTTCCTGTGCTGAGGTTTGGATAATGTTTTCAAGCAGAAAGTCGGAGGGAAATATGTTGATTTTCATATCTCAAGTATCACAGTCCTGTGATATATTGTCCAACATCTGAAAACAATTTCATCATATATTTTTTCTAGCAGTTCTTCATAGCTAAAGGTTAAGTCAAATAATGATTTCTTCATAATGGTTGGAACTGCATCTAATTTTAAATATGATAGTTTCATTCTTTTAATAATTCCATGAACAAATACCCTCAAATCATTTTTCTAGTTATGAAAAATGAAGGTGAGGAAAGTTAAACACTTTTTTTGTTGTGCTGTAAGATCCTCAAAGGTAGAGACAAATTATATCAACTTTGCTGTTCACTGAATGTGACTCTGTTCCTGGTATACAAGAGAGATGCTCAATAAATACATTAAATTCTTGGTATGTTCTATTTTCAACACAGGTTCTATTTCAAATATATGAAAAGCCTAAATGCATATTGGTTAAGTTCAAGGATTAATAAACGACCTCTCATGGGTCAAACCTGATCCACTTATCCTTGTAAAATAAAGACTCATTGGAACATGGTCATGCCCATGTCATCTGTGGTTACTCTCATGCTATGAAGACTAATTTGAGTAGTCAGGCCTAGAAAGTCTCAGATATTTACTATCCGGCCCCTGACAGAAGTTTCTAATACCTGATTTAGAATATGTCCTATGCCAGGCAACATGCTCAGCCCTGTTACATACTTTTCACCTCATTAAATTTAACAGCCATGCTGTGAAGTAATAAATAACACCATTATCCAGTAGCAGATTCTGAGGCCCAAGGAGGTATAACGTGTCCCAAGGCCATTAGTGGCAGAATGCAAATTTTAAACCTGGTTTCTCCAACTCTAACACCATGTTTCTTTGACTTCTGACAGTCAGAGAAGATGTTAAATGGAAGGATTTCTAATGATCTGCTTATCATCATCCATGGGCACATGGAACTAAAGCTAAGTAAGGTAAAAAACTGGCTTTATAGTCTATAACAAGAATAGTTTATACCATCACTGTTTATAAGGAACTTCTAACAGTTTGACCCCTGTACTGGTTAGGAAATAAATGTATGGTGCATTATAAGTGTGTATATATGCACACATGTAAAGCCATATACATACATTCAAACCTATTTATGTGCATGTCTGCCTATATATGTCTATAGAAATAATATACATATATGTATATATTTATATATGTGGTGATTATTTCCTACATTCTATGAAAACATTGCTATAGGTACAAAGAGAAATGTGTAGGAGGGTTATATGACAAAATAATAATCAGTAACTCAATAATTCAACCTGGTTTTCCTAAATTACTAGCTTTCTGTCCTTGTCTTCCTTTCATTGTTTCTCAAGTGCGTCTCCTAGGTTTCCATGGCCTGATATACCATTCCATGGCCTAAGGAAGGATAATATCTTGGGGCTCCTCTGTGGTCACAAAAAAAGTCATTGGCCAACAGCTTTGGGTCTGCTTGGCAATCTTCCAATTCTCACTCCCAGCCTGTCAAGATGTGAAGCTTTTCTTTTCTCTATTTTTTGTAAGTACCTTAAGCTCTAAGCCATCATCATTTAATTTTAAATTATCTTCTGATTTCCTACGTGGGCCAAGAATGAGAGTCATCTGGGGAAAAAATGGTAGTGACAATAAATGAGAAGGAAAGCATTTGTGAAAATCTTTTTTTCTTCTTTTCAAGAAGAGCTGTAATAGTGTTTTGTATCAACATGACTCCTTCCTTCAGCTGTAACAATGTTAGAGAATGTGTTGGTGCTATAAATTGAGAGTTCAGGAGGTGACTCTATTGACCCAGTCTTTTCAAAGAGATTGGTATTATAGGTTTCCCACATAGAAACCAGTGCAGGAATATTTCTAAAGCAATTTCATCTTTGCCAGTAGCCTTTCCTCTCTCCTAAATTCTTCTCTTTTGCTGGGATGTTCCCAGGTTTTTCTATATTCTGGTGTTCTCTGTGCATGCTTCCTCCAAACCTCAGCAACTTCCTGAGCACTCAGGATCAAATCGCTCAGAGAGCCAAGTTAGGGACATAGCTTACCATTTCTCAGTTTGCGTCCCTGATAACTGGTTCAAAAGAGAGCTCTCTTATCATAAACAGACCTACAAGTATCCTATAGACACAGAGAGTTGTCAAATCTACAAGACAACTAAGAAGTTGATGAAATAGACAATACCACCTTAGCTGACCACTTTTGGGGGGATTTTTGTTTATGTAAAGGGAAAGGGATGTGGGTCACAGCTATCCCCCACAGATGCTCTGAATAGGCTGCCTTATTTTTAGAAATGTTCCAAAGGTGAGAAATAGCAGTAGAGTAAGTGTGTAAAACCTGAATGCAGATGTGACATCTTCTACAGTCAGTCAGAAAACTCCCAGTGTTTCAGGACTGTGCCGTCACTTCTCTATGAATAGACACTACTAACATTCTATCCCAAAGGAAACAGTAAAGAGGGCCTGACAGCCTGAGGGAGACCAAGGAGTCGAAAAATCACAGCAAAGGAGAACTGAACCACTAAGTGGGACAACAATCCCACAGGGCCCAAGAAGTTGATCACCCTTTCACCTACATCTTCACTGAAAGTTTTTAATTGAGTCTATTGAGGATTTCCTTTTTTCCTCGTGGGAATACATTCCTGATTTTATATTAGCAGTTAACAAGGAAATTGGGTTCATTTTCGAACCAAGGGCTGGAACACATCACTTCCATAAAACAAAAGCTAAATATCTTTCCATTTTAAGTCATCACGCAGAAGCATATATCATGTCTATTGGGTTATGCTTGTCTCAAACCAGTTCACCTTCGTCCACTTTACCCACTTCCATAAATGTCATCTTTCCTAGCATCCAAACCTCAACGTTGTCCCCCTGTTTGCCTTCATTTACACAAATCTAGCCCAATATTGCATCCTGGCCTTCAGACAGCTTTGGTAGGTGAGCTGATCAGAGTAATCCAGAAAAATAGCAACAGTCAAGAGAGGATTACAACAGTATCAGTTAAGAATCACTTGACCTGTATCATTTGCCTGCTCTCTGCCTCCAATGCTTGTGGCAAAGAGGAAAGGAAAAAAAAAAAAAACCTCAAATGAGGAGACCATGCTCTTCTCTACCATAGGTGACTTAATCATAGCTCTGAGCTGGAGAAAGGAAAAGATATGAGACTGGAATTTTAGATTTTCACAGGCTGTGCTTTGTCCTAATGAAAAAGGTCTAAAAAGCAATGGAATTTTTTTAAGGTGCTAGCAGAGGATGGAGAAGGAGCAAACTGGCAGAGTATATTTAAGATGGTAACTGAAAAATAAAAGGGCCTTTTCAGGTTGGTACACTACCGAATTCAGACTTATAAACAGATTATATGTTTTTGTAACTTAATTTATGTAACCAAGACACAAGCCTAGTCTAGTGCTGAAAACACATCTTTTAGAATCACATAAGTCTTATTTCAAATCAGATTACTTCACATCTCTTGAGTCTGTTTTCACATCTATAAAATGAGAACATCATCTATCTCCTGTACAATCACCATGAGAATTACTTGAGATGATACATAGAAAGTGACTAGCACAATAGTGGACACAATAAGCATTCAGCACATCACTGCAGCACCTCATTTGATTACCTGTAATGTCTGTTTCTCTCATTTTCACCAATCCAAATGCTATGATTCTCCTTCAGTTTTCACCTCTTTATGAACCACCCCTAACCATTATATTTGAATTTTATTTAAGTGTTTGAAAGTTATCATGAGGAAAAAGGACAGACATTTTGCCCAGCTCTCACAGGGCACTTTTTTATAAAAATAAAAACAGGATTTAGTTCAGTATATAGAATTGCTTTTCCAACAATTTTAAGGTAATCAATAATAGATTAGAAATAGCAAACTCCTCATTTCCACAAATAGGGATGCTACCACATCACAGTATATACAAGCTTTGGTACCTCAGAGACTGAGGTTACTTACCAGGGGCAAGACGTTGGTCAAATTGTGTGACCTTTCTGAGTCTGATCATTTAAAGTGAAAATCAATCTTAATGCTACCTGCTAGTTAGAAGTGAAGATGTTTTAAGAACCTCCCTCTTGGACACCAACAAAAAGCAAAACAGAACCCTGGCTGGATCTCTCTGGACACCAAGGTAACCTAGGACAGGGCACTGCTGGATTCACAACCCTTAACAAAATGTAGGGACATTCTTTTTTTTTTTTTCTTTTATGTAGCATTTTTCTTTTTTCAATAAAGTTTTGAGGCAATATTGGCTTGTGGCATCATATGTCTTAGATGTACAACTTTGTAATGTGATATCTCTCCCTCATGCATTTTTTAAATATTAATCTATTTATATATAAATTTCACATCTTTGTGATCTCTGGGGTTCACTCCCCCTCCCTGACCATTCCCACACTATCCCACCCCTCAGCCCACCGAGCTGTGTTCTTTAATTTGGTTGTTACTTGTTTTAACTTTTCTTCATAGCTTTTTGTTTATCTTTCCCATGTCCCATATAATGGTGAAACCATTTGGTTTCTGTCTTTTTCTTTTTGACTTGTTTCTGCTAATATGATTTCTTCTAAGTCCATCCATGTTATCATAAAGTCATCCATTTTGTCATTTTTAATTGATGAGTAATATTCCATTGTGTATCTACACCACATCTTTTTCATCCAGTCATGTTTTGGAACATTTCAGTTGCTTCCATGTCCTTGCAATTATATAAATAGTGCTGCAATAAACATCCGCGCACAGGTGTGTAAGGACATTTCTAATGTCTGCCAGGGTCACAACAATTGGCAAGGCAATGGGTAAGGTGCATCTCAGAGGGGAGTTTTATGACACAGGCATTTAAAGGTTTCACGATACCCTCCCATTGATGCCCTTAGTCCCACACAGGCAGTAACTGAAGGGGCACTTTTGTAAAGGGATGAGAAGACAGTATGAAAATGGAACTCTCCTTCCTTTCCAGAAGTATTTGTATTTTATTTTTCCAGGTATAGACATCATTCTATAGTACCATCCTTACATATTATCAAAATTTCCAGATAGAAAAATTACAATGTTGTGTTGCAATTATTTGGTTCTCTGCAACATCTATTATCAATATGTCAAAATGACTGACAATTTACCAAAATCCTATATATCTTACTAGTTATTTTGAGATAGAATTGTTACATCATTCTCTATAAGTTTAAGATGTACAATGTATTGATCCAATACACTTCTATATTGCAAAATAATTTTCACCAGAGTTCATTAAAAAAACCTACCATTTCTTTTTTTTCTGGCAGCAAATTTAAGATTTCTTTACATAACTTCCAAGTATACAATATAGTACAAACTACAATCACCATGCTGCACATTAGATCCTCAGAATGTATTCATTTTATAAGTCGAAGTTCGTTAACATCTGACAAACATCTCTCCATTTTCCTACCCCCAAACAACCACTAACAAGCATGTGAGTCTGTTTTTAATGCACATATTAGTGATAACCCCCTCCCCACCATATGACAGTGTATGTCTTCTTCTGCCTCATTTATTTTACTTAGCCCAGTCCAAGGTTTGTCTTGTTAAAAATGGAAGGATGCCCTTAATTTTCGTGACTGAATAATATTCCTTTGTAGATAAAGATCACATCTTCTACATCTATTCAACCAACTATGGACATTTGGATTATTTCCATATTTGGAAGATTGTGGAAAATTCTGCAGTATACATTGGGGGTGCATATATCTCTTTCAAATCTTGTTTTCATTTCCTTTAGCTAAAAATGGGGTTGATGAATGATATGGCAGTTCTAATTTTACTTTTGAGAAACATCCCCATTGTTTTCCATAGTGATTACATCAATTTACATTCCTAATAATACAAATTACCATCAATGCTTCAATGTATTCCTAATAATTTTGTCCACATTTTTGTTAGTACTTGCTATTTCTAGTCTTGAACATAGGCATTTTAACAGGTAATGGTAATGAAACAGGGTATAAAGAGACTTTCTGTCTTTACTTAACTGTTTACCCCTATCTGCTTGCTTCTTTCTCCAAAGTAGGCTACACACTCTTCATTAGCATTTTCACTGATCACCTTTACCATTGATATGCAAAAGCCAGCCAACTGCTCTCTGCTTTCAGCTCCAAAAACTGCAGAAAAGAAAAACTTTAAAACACAGTTTAAACTTTCCACTCGTGGGTTCTTACCACCATCCCCAGCCTTCTCAACCAAAATACCAAACCAATGTAAGACTCT
>PVHY01003912.1:0-64369 GCA_004024945.1 Uropsilus gracilis
TTTTTTTTTTTTTTTTTTTGAGACTAGGTCTCGCTATTTTTGCCTGTGGAACTGTAGGCTCATGTTGCCTGGGGTACCACAGACTCAAGCAATCTCCAGCCTCAGCTTCCCAGCTAGCTGGGATTACAGGCATGCGCCACTACGCCCAACTATTTTTTGGGGACTAGGTCTCACTACATGCCCCAGGCGGGACTCGAACCACAATCCCTGGCCCTGACTGCGGCTTCCTAGGCTGCCGCCTTACAGGCAGGTGCCATGATGCCCGGTCCAATGAAACTTTCTTTGCCCTTTGGATTCAGTGCTGGAAGGTGGGTCTCAGAACAATGTGACGTCAGAGACACAAATGCTTTGAGTCAAAGCAAGCTATTTAGAGCCCTCGTTTCTCTTTGTTAGTAGTACCTTGGCTGATTTGTGCGTAAGTATGGGCACAGATACACAGAGAAAACTGTAAGGAAATACACTGACATGTTGAAAATTATCTCTGGCTAGTGAGGTTAGATATGGTTTTTTACATTCAGGTAACACTGGGTTACAATATTGTATACGATCTGGAGGTGTAGGATCACATCCTTTAAGATGCCACACCAGCCCACTCTGATTGTATCCTCCTCCCCTTTTCACTCTTCCCACAGAGATGATTATTAAGTTGTCTTATCTACAATATTTCCGCCTCAGATTCTCCACAGTATTACTACTATAATCTTGAAAACAAATTTTATCAAGTGTTTGTTCTTTGAGTCTTCACAAAGATAATAACAACGATAATAATGACTTACAGTGGAACAAAACCAAGTCTGTTAACATATAAAACAAGGCAAATAAAACTCAGCATTTTAACTTCAGGCTTTGCTTCATTTAATCACTGTCCAAGTCAAATGCAAAGTTCATTTTTCATCAAGTATGTGTGGCAGGTCTACCTACCAAGGGACCTGTGCTCCCAAGCAGGGCACATGTTCCTGAGACCCAGGCACCAGCACAATGCCTAGAAGAGGGACCTGGAGAACACACGACCACCATCTGACCCAAGGTGCGGAGGGCAAGTTACAGGTCAAGGGAGAGACAGTGGTGCCAGGGTTGAACAATAACAGAATAGGTATAGGGTTGAACAATAACAGAATAGGTGTAGGGTTTGAACCTAATCCTAAGGACTCTGGAAAGCCATGGAAGGTCTTAGATGGGGGAATGATGTCAGCACATTTCCATTTTAGAAAAGTCCTCTTGTAGAACCAGGTAGCACTTCTAGGAAGCAAGGGATGCTGAGAGAACGATGGTGAGGTCCCCTAGTAAAGGAAGGGCACGGGATGGAGGGAGGGAGATAGATGATTCAAGGAACATTTAAGAGTCCAAGTCAACAAAGCTTGTGAGGGGAGGGGAGGAAGGGACCATGATCATGCTGGGAAAAGAGAAATTGCTGGTTCTGTGTGTCCAGGGCCAGGAGATAGCATGGAGGGAAGTCCAGGGCCTGAATGTCCCTCCCATTCAAGCCTTTTTCACCGTCAAGCCATATTCTACCCCTAATCTTCATAGACTAACTATCCTAGAAAAACGTTCTCTGCAGAAGAAAGTCTGCACAAGAGTTAACTCTGCTTTAACACTTAAAAAGTGGCTGCCTGCCTACTCTTAACTTTTTTACCTTAATGGAACAAGGAGAGGGGGGTCACTGTCAATATTTAGCAATTAAGTCACTCACCTCTTTTTGTGTCAACAGCAGACACAGCCTGAATCAGAAGAGGGGCATTTGACTCCGAGTACTCCACAAAAACGAGCAGCAGTTTCAGGGCTGTCTTCACCACCAAGCGGAACTGCAGAGAAAAGAGAAAATCATCACAGAGCTGCAGACACAAGCTCACCTGAGGCCTCATCCTCCTCACAGCAGCTGGCACTAGCACTGGCTTAGCCCCATGCTCTGCACAGCCACCAGAGACTGTTGGCCGCTGGATGCAAGGTAGGAGAAAAGAATCATGAGAGACATGACTTAGTAAGACTGAGGGTTGATCTGGAGGTAAATGAACCACAGGGCAACTTTATTAACAAAAGAAAGGAGTGTTTATAGAGAGACACAGGGTGAAGGTCTGGTGAATTTTAAAGAAGATAACCAGTGAGAGGCAATTGACACTTTAAAGCCTAAGAGTAATTGAGGAATAGGGAGTATTGGCAGGTGGTCACTATCTCTGATTTAGGGAGAGCTCCCTGTGAAAACATTTAGAGAAGCCATCTGCACCACAGCAATCACAGAGTGTCAATGCAATAATTCTGTCTCCAGTTTGCAGGAGGCAATTAAGGTGGGAGGCGTTTTCCCCCCATCAGGTATTAGTATTATCCCCATTGCACAGACCAGGAAACTGAGGCAAGGAATAGCCTGCCCAGGATCACATAACTAGAACTAGAAGCAAGTGTCTTTTGAACCTAAGGTCTCTGGTTTTTGAACTAGTGGGTTTTTTTTTTAACAAATAAGATAGCTTTTACCCAGTTAAACACTTAGTGTTTTCCAGACTACGACATGGTAAGGAAGGAATGAGTCTAGCCCCCACTTGTAGTGAGGAAGCAGGTAGGGCAAGTTAAATGATTTGCCCAAGTTCACAGCAGCTGGCCTACATAACTAGGAATGTGAACTGAAGTTTGCTTTTAAAAGTGAGCAGAGAGGGCAGCCTGGAGCCCAAATACCACACACAACCAGTCTAGGAGCAGCATTTGAGAGGAGTCACATAGTCCAGAAGCCATCTTGACCCAAGGTTACCTGCACCAAGAAATTCCCAAACCTCCCAAATGAAGCTCAGCCAGTCCTGAAGCTGCTACATCCCCAGGGTTTCAGCTCCTTCCCCTGCCCACCAATGCTGCTGCCATGACCCTTGACACACAGTCTCCCTTCCCTGGATCCCACTTCTTTCCACAAAACTCCTCCTCAAGGAACTCACACACCAACTATTTCTTGAAAATGCACTCAAATCTTGCCTCCAAGAAACAAAAAACATGCGTTGGGCTCCTCAGTCAGCTGAATTCAACAACATGCCTGGCAGTGTTGAGTCCCAAGCAAGCAAAAGGCGATGTCAACAACATGCCTGCAGAATCTGGAGTGATGCTTGGCACAGAGTGGGCTCAGTGACATGTGTTCTCTGAATGGGTGGAGTCAGTTAATGAGCAGGCCATCAAGCCTGCTCTTCGGGATACGCAGAGTCAAATGCTCCTCTTCTAATTCAGGTTGACTGCTTGCTAGTGCATCTATGGCTCATCATCACAGTTGTGAAGAATCACCGCAATTTCTCCATGTATTTGGTCTGTGGTCCAAAGGAGACCAAAGGCCTCCTGGAGGCACTCGCTCACCTCAAAATATTTGGGACTCACAAAGACTTCACTCCAAAAGAAACAACTTAAATTTGCCCACTTTAAGTCATTTCTCCAAAATCATGCAAACATCCCAATCCTTTTAGCCTTTGTCTTGTCCTACTTCCTTATAAACCATCTGTCATTTCCTTGATTACACATTTTTCCCTACTAGTGTCCTGAGTTCCCCTTTCTAGGGACGTCACTAAACTCATTTCTAGCTGGAATGAACCACCACACTCCCTAACTCCACTTTCTCACCTCCCATCAGTTCTTCAGCCCAATCTCAGAGAGCGTCTATCACCATCACACAAAATGAAACCCATCAAGGTTTCCAAAGGCCTCCATATTGTTAAATCCAACAGCTATTTCTCTGCATCATTTTAACACAATTAGTTGTTCCTCCAGAAATTATTCCATCTCGCCATGTCTGACCAGTCTCCTACCAGAGTGGCCCTTATATGCTCATTTCTTCTAGGGACTTCAATTTCTGGGTGTGGGAAGACCTCAGAATTCACCCCTGGGTCCTCATTCCTTCTCTTTTCCAGACAGTGTCTCTTGGCTTCAAATTCCATCAATAACTTAGTACTAATGGTTTCTCTCCAGACCTGACCAAAATCCTGGGCCATGTGCTTGCACAGCAACCTGAGCCCTAACATCTCCACTCAAGATCCTAAAAGACACTCCCAACTCAAAGTGATCAAAAAAAGAGAAACTCATGCTACCACTCACTCTCAGCTTGTTTTTTCCCATAGTCCTCTCAGTACTAGACTCCCAACTACTAGTGGTATAGACTCACTAATGGTAGTAGACTCACTGTACTAGTGGTACCAGCAACTTCACCTTCCTCTCCCCCTTCCCACAACAAACAGTTACCAATGTGACAGCATCCTTCAAGAGCTGTCCTAAACCTATCTGCTTTCTACTTCTATCCTGTACACCACAATAGCCTACTAAGTACTTCCCCCTAAAGTTTATTCTCCAAATTGCTGCCAAGGGGAGGGGGGGTTCTTTGCACTCAGTCGTCCAATAACTCCCCATCCCCGGCAAGATGAAACCCACCCCTGCAGGCTCCAAGTCCTGGCCTCTACCAAGTACCCAACCCACCTCTCCCATCCCCTCCAACCATCTACCTCTCAGTAGTCACTTGGCTGTGTTTTGCTTTGTTTTGCTCTGTTTTTTAACACAACAGAGCTTTTTTTGTGCTTCAGAGTCTTCCCATTAGTTAGTCCCTAGTCAGAATTCACAGGACTTGCCTTTTTTTATGCTTGTGGTCTGAGAAGCTTCCCCTCATGAGGACTTCATCTGAAGGAACCCCTGGTCACAGTCATATCACTTTTATTTTCTTTGCCTCCTTTACCCTGGAATTGCTACATGCACAGTTGTTTGTGTGATATTCCTCTGAAGTATCAAACTAGAAAATCATCTAGCTGGTTCATTCAGAACTGCATCTGAAGGGCAGGTTGGCGTGTGTCCCCACTTAGGCTTGCTCTTCCAATCCATCCCCATCGTATTATTTGGAGTGAGTCACCCTTGGCCCAGTTTATATTTCCCACTTCGTTGCCCTCCTTAGCACAGTTGGAGCCCCTCCACAGCTGAGGACAAGCAGCACCCCAGGATTCTATGACCAGGGTCATGTCCTTACTGCACAGGGTGATGCGTCTTAGAGAACTCTGACCCCTGGTTTAAAGATAGAGGATTTCCACTGTCATCATTAGAGTTTCACATTTGGTCTCTTCTCACTGACTAGGAATAGACTAAATTCCAGAGTATTTTTCTCAACAACTACAAGGTTGAGGGGCAAAGGGGAAGGTATGGCATAATGAACTGTGCTATCATTGTGTGTTGAGAGCTGAGGAAATTTCTTCAAGTAAATAAAACAACCCAGCAAGTCCAGGCTTGGTGGCCTCCTCAGTGGGTGGACTATCATTATGTGGTTTGAATCTTCTAAATACCTTCTTGGGAAACAACCTGGCTGTGGTCCAACCCCTCCCCCCATTAGCTGGTCTCAGCAGGACCCCTTCTGCCTAAGCTTCCTTCTGAGCATCTCTGTGGTTACAGATTCTTAGCCAACGTGGTCCCAGGAACCCAGAACCCTTAACCACCCTCCCTTATGTGGCTCTCTAATTAAGAAACCACTGTTTTCTAGCAAACTCTTCTTTTTCTATGGGCCTCAGCATGCCTATTCACATCTTTTTCCTCTGCTCTTTGGACAACTTTCCTTGCTGTAATTTACATTTTTTAAAAAATCCCCCAACTCTTTTGATTCATGATTTTAGTTTTCTATGAACTTGGCTCCTACTGAACCTAAATTTATGTTCATGTACATTTGGGAACCTTACTTTGTAAAATTAATAACAAACATATTAGATAAACTACTTTAGAAAAAAGGCATTATAATAATATTATGAAAATGTCTGGCACTAATTGCAAACATGTCCTAACTCATCATTAAAATATGTCCAGCAGGACTCGTGTCAGAAATACCTTCCTAGCTTTACTGCACAGACTTGAAAGCAATAAAAGCCCATTACTTTAAAAGAATTCGACACTGGCTAACACCCTCGGTTATCCAGAAATCATTTGCATTGATGACTTCAAGCATCCAAAATGCAGGCCCAGCTTACCAAAGCCACAGTGGAAGCCACACCCCATCCCCCCAAGTCCACATACACTGCTCCTCTCCAAGCTCTTAAAAACCCACTGTTAGTGCCATCTGTACTTATCTTAGGTACATTTGAACCAGATTGACTATTGAGATTCCCAGCCCACATCCTCCAAGACAGGGGCAAAACAGAGGGTGGTGACATATGAGGGGGCAGCAAGAGCACGGACTGAACGAGCAGGGTGGGCCCAGGATGCACATGTGCAAGCAGTGAGGGACATGATACCATGTGCTATTCTTGTCCACAGTGCCTGATGTTGAGTTCTGCCTGATATTCCTTCATGCTCTAATGAAGAATCTCATTGCAGTGACTTTCAGGCTCAAAACCTGCCTGTCTTTCTAGCAACAAGGGAGACTCAATAAGAACTCACTCTCATTCTTATGGTTCATGGAGCACAGAGGAAGACGAAGCAACCGAAGACTTAAAGGTGTACAGAGCAACATGGCGTCAGCTCAGAGGCAATGGTTGAAAGAGAACAGGTTGACACCGTGGCTTCTGTGTGGCCACTATCAGAAGCGACTGCAGAAGGAATTGATCCTGGGTAGAGGTGCCCTGGTTAGCCTCATTTGTAGTCCTTTTCAACCCAAAACACTCTGCTTCTATTCAACAATGTCTTGAGGACTTTAGAGGTGTCCAGGCCTGGGAGCTTCTGCGAGGGAGTAAGGAAGCCCACCCTGCCTACAAAGAGATGATCATCTAGCTTGAGAGAAGCCCTGGGATACCACCACGCCATACAACTGAGAGCTTGTCCTATACTTGAGACCCTCAGAGTCCAGATGCTGAGAAGGGAGTACTCCCTAGAGGACAGCATCTCTAGGGTGGTCCCCTTTAGGGGACAGCTCAGAGCAAAGCTAGACCCCCCTCCTGGGCTTTCTGGAGCAGACAAGCCCTGCAATGGCCTTTGAGTTCCTGTCACACAGATAATCCCCACTTCCTTAGGGCTAAAGGACAGAAACTGGGCGGGGTGAGGAGGGTTGTCTAGATTCAGTCTTTGGTTGACATATCACCTGCTTTTTATGTAATTACATTCTAGGGGATGTATTCTATTTTAACACTATCTATTATAAATTATGCACTTCTTAGCTTTAAAACATACAGCTAAATCACAATATATACCAGAAACCAGAACCAACCCCTCTGTGTGAGAGGAGGACAAGAACACATAGCCAGATGTGAATTGTTGTGCTTCTCATAAGTATTTAGAACATTGGGGGGGGGGTGCCTGGACTGAATTTTACTTTCTGCTATAGCTGTCAATTGCACTCTGTTTTTACTCAGCATTAAAAGGGGGGGGCTGCCTCCAGAGGAATAGAGATGTCTTTGACTCAGCGATGCAGCATTTGTCAGGTCAAGTCCCGAGACTACGCCTCCAGATTCCATAAACGACTAAGGTTCCAGTGTCACCTCTGTGCAAGAAAGCTGGGCTGGAGAGATGGGTAGCCCGGTGGGGAGAGATAGTGTGAACAGAGTGCTTTACTGCTTTTTTCTTAATTTTTTGGTTCACTACACAGCGAGACTGGGGCGTCAGCCTGCATGGAACCCGGGCGTCTAAGTTTTAGGTACAAGGTAAGTGCCAGATGGATCAAAAAGGAATAAAAGGGAGTTTCTCAATAATTTTGCACTTAAAAGCCAATTGGAACTCCCTTCACGTTTTATTGCACTTAGGGAAACACAAGAACTACACTTAGAAGGTCAAATATGCTGCTTATTAAGTAGAAATAAAAGTATTCCCCCAAAACTTCAAATTCCTATTCTAAAAATTCAACAGTCATAAAAAGAAACCAATTTCCAAGCCTCAGGATTTAAATTACAAGGGGGTTAGAAAAACATTCTCCACTCTATTTGTTTCATCTTCCACTAAAAAAGCATAAATATATGTTATAGAAGTGGATGGTGGTGATTAAAACTGAACTGGAAATTGGTAAGATAAATTGATCTATAGAGCTTTGCCTCACTGCCTGAAAGTTCACCAGAGCTACAAATATGCTGAGTATTCAAAAAGCAAACAACAACAACAACAACAAAGATTCAAGTGGCTTATGGTGCCTCTCTTTAAGAACTTAGCAGTAAAAGCATTTATATTCCAGTGGCATACACTCAGCTCAGTATTCCTGTGTTGGAAGTTCAGGACAAACCCTAAAGTCTTTGTAATTAATTGCCAAAGAGTCCAACAAAAATCTCCAGTCCAGAACCTCTTCCCTTCCAATGTCTGACAGATTATTTGCAAAATGAGATGTATCATTTCAGGAAAAGCAAACAAAAAAACACCTGCATTTCTTGAGTATAGACCTGAGGGCTTGGGAGGCCAAGTGTGAGAGGAATATAGAGACCTGGACAGGCAGGTTTGCCAGGAGGACTGAGGGCCACTTGCTTAAGACCCCATGCAATCTTCAAGAAGGGCACTGACTTGATGATGAATGTAGTAATCAAGTGTGGAACTGCAAATCCTTTCTGTTTTTACTAGCTAGTGGAAAAGAAATCTTGCAGAATCTAAAATACAGTAAGCTGTTCAGAATAATTGTTAAAATAATGATGTTACAAAGAAACATTTTCTTCTATTGAGATATAAATGTGGAATCTTAACAGGAAGTTTCCTTAAAGAACAATAGATAAATGTGAACAAGACCAGAAAGTATCCACTTGGCTTACTTTCTCTTAGGATGTACAATGTAATCATGCATAATTAGTTGATAATACAGACCATAAATCCCCTCTGTCATCATAAAGTAAAGAAATACTGCCAGAGGAAACACCATGATCACATCTGCAAGATGAAGGTAGGAGCCATCAAAGCTACGTGCTCTCTAGTCGGCGACACTCCCATTCTCAGATACAAACCTTAACTTCAGGGCAGCTGTGTAAGTGGTCAGATAGCTAATTTCTGGAAGAAGACAAAGGAAAATACAAACCAAACTGATTCTTTCTGCTAAAGAAGACCTATCCTGCCCTATGATGGAACATGTAAGCCTGTGAAAAAGTGACAAATATTTTTTTTAGAGCAATAATCCAGGCTAAAGAACTTTCTTAGGTAAATAATCAACCCTGGAAACAGGTTGGGGGACAATAGCTAATGGCTGTTCAATGGAGTCTGGCAGACAGCTCACCTCTTTTTAGAAGGATGGAAGGAAAGGTCTGACAAGTGGCGAGAGCTTGTGTGGATGGGGCAGTTCTGCTGGCACAGGCAAATCTAAGCCACAATGCCACTCTCGGGGGTCTACAGAGAGTATGTTCTTTAAATATTGTAATAAAATAGGAAAATCTCATAATGTACTTAGAGCTAATGTATAAGAAAATTCAAAGAAAAATCAGAAGGAAGAGTACAAAAATAATCTTTATATGTATGACATTTCAGATGATTTTTTATTTAATGTTACTAAAGTTTTATACAAAGAGCATATTATGCTTATAATCATAAAAACATTCAGCAAAATTTTTAAAGTTTATTTTTAACATTCAGAGTCCAGAGCGGGACTTGAACCATGATCCCGGGTCCCTGCTGCAGCTTCCTAGGCTTCCTAGTCTCGCTCAGGGCAATGTAACGAGACCTAGTTCCAAAAAATAGCTGGGCGTGGTGGCGCGCGCCTGTAATCCCAGCTACCTGGGAAGCTGAGGCTAGGGGTTGCTTGAGTCTGTGGTACCCCGGGCAACATGAGCCTGGGGTTCCATGGGCAAAAATAGCGAAACCTAGCCTCAAAAAAAAAAATTTTTTTTCGGAGTCCATATACTACCAATAAACTTCAGCTACAATTTTTCTTCAGAAATGTTATCAACTGCATTATGAAAATTAGTTCTAATCCAATTTTCTACTAGTAAAAAAATATATTAATCCAAACCATTTGGAAGGATTGAACACAAAAATCTAACACTACTTATGGGTGGAATATATCTCATGGCATGTAGTATAGTTGAAGAGCATTTAAATATACAAAATCAGACCTCTGACTTCTACTTAGACAGCTGCCAAGAGTTTTGTTCCAAACCTAATGAAGAAAAAGTCAAATAATCATTGAAATCAGAACTTTTCTTCAGTTCATGAGAGAGTTGGGGATTCCAAGGCAATCACATGCCCCACCCTCCACCCTCCACCCTCCATCTCTCTTCTTAGAGATGGGGTCAGCAATGGTCTCTATAAGCAAAGTACAGAGGAAGAGGGGGTGATCCCACAAAGCAGTAAGAGAAACTCAAAAAACAGCACTGACAAATGGGGTCACTGAGAGAGAAAGGGACCCATGGGACCAAAGATGTGAGAGGACTCAGTATCCACTGGCCAGCAGGTCTCCTCCTGTCACCTGAGGGCACTCAAGAGGAAGAAGGAGGGGAGCACACCCTCCCATGATGGAGGTGCACAGTCAAATAGTCAGCTCAGCAGCCCCACAGAAGGAAGGAACAGCCATCCCTGCACCCCACCACATAAAGGCAGGACCCCAATCTGGAACCTTCTCCCTGGACACAAATTGTGGCTCTTCACGAGTCACAGTGAAGAACTGCCCCTTTCTTTGCCCACAGTCTAGATGGTGTTAGAGAAGAGGAAAAATGTGAAACTCTGTGCTTGAATGAAAGAAAACCATTCTGAATCCATATCTTTACAGCTCTCCTGCTATTGAGGGAGGGGGAGATCACTGAGAAAGCCCAACCTAAGACCCAAGGGCTTTGACATCTGCTTAAGATTAATTCAGGACAAAGATGAGAAAACCCCTATTTGCCCTCCAGGCTGGCAAGCACCAAGCAGCAACAGGTCACCACCAAGGGATGGGGCATAAGCATAGAGAAAGATTCTCTCTGAGGTTCACCCATCAGAAAGCACTCAAGTTTAGAGTGAAAAGGGATCATTGAAAACACCCTTTGGTCAATGAGGGTAAGGACCCTAAGACCAAAAGAGGGCTTTCAGGAACTTGGAGACAGGTGGTACGCTGAGGATAACCACAGCAGTAACAAAAGCCAAACTTAACTCAGTGCAGGAGCCAAATGAGGACCTCACCTCTCTAACAGGACCATACTGGCGACTCGCTCATTCACAATCATCAGTCCACTGACCACGCCCAGCATGACCCTGCACCTAATACTGAGCATCCAGCCAGAATTACAGATGTGCTGGAATGCATGAAAGCCCCACTCCCCACCCCTACTGTCAAGAAACAAAGCAATCAACAGAAGCTGACTCAAATTGGACTCAATGTCAAATTGAACTACATAATTAAGAACTACATCATTCACTGCAGTGAATATGCTAATAAAGATTTGAGTGACAAAAGTCAACAGTGGGCATGACATTCAGCAGAGGGAAACAGAGCTGAGCAAAGAATCAGTCAACTTGATAAATCACCAGAAATTGCCAAAATTAAAGAGGATGAAGAAAAAGCAAACAAAAATTGTAACCATGCAAAATATATGCTTACGCCAGTCATTAGAAGAAACATTTAAAAGCCTAGAGTTTTCCTTTCCTGGATAGAAGCCAGCCACAAGGAGCTCTTAACAAGGTCAAGTGATCATCAGGAAGGCACATAAGCTCTGTTTCCTGATGTGAAGACCAGTGATGCAGAAACTGAAGCCCTGGAGACAGTGCAGGGAAGCTCCGCGGGGGGACAGAATGGAGAATGGGGCAGAGCTGCACACTTGGCGAGATGAAAATGATTTTCACTTTTTATATTTTAAAATGATGCTGCATTATGCTATTCAGAGTAACCCAGCATAATTGATGGTGTGAGAGTTACAATGCAGGCGCCTCAAACGATACAATGAAAATTAATAATCTTTAAGAGAATAAGAAAGTCATCAAAAACCTATAAGGCAACTGTCCGAATTTCTAGGAAAGGGTTAGAGATGAAGCTCAAGAATTTTAGTCAGAGAACATTGTCCTTTCTTGATTAATGTCCAGTGTCTTGAGAACCACTGTTCCATAATTTTTGTCAGGTTTTCCTAGCTGTTTCAGTAAATTAGATCTCTGCTATTCCATTTGTTTGGAACTGGAGACTTGAAATTAAATGTGAGTTTGAAATATAAGTTTTTAAACTGCACTAGACATTTTCAAGATTATTTTTAGAGAAGTTTTAGATTCACAATAAACTAGACCTTTAGAAATAAAAGACTACCAAAATAATCCTCTTAAAAACATTCATCCCACACATTATTACTAAACCCACCATTGGTCCCTGGCAATATGTTACCGACTTTGAGGATGAATGTCTCATGAGCACTTAGAAAAGAGGGGAACACCATGATCTGCAGCCACTTCTGGCAAAGTGAACATGACTCCCTTTTAATAGCTGGGACATTGGTGGACTCATGGAAAGAGTCATTAGTTGACAATACTGCCCATTTGTATGTGGACATAACAGTCCATGTTCTATATATTCTGCCATTTGGTGGAATTATCTCCTTTTGCTAGATGAAAAATTAAATCCACTCCAAGGACCTCACAGGAGTGTTAGCCCCTCACGTGCCACACAGACCACCAGGAGCAGCGTACCTTGACTGGTGAACTCGGTGAAAAAACAGGCTGGAGAAATCATGCAGTAACCCTCCCACTAACTGCACCAAAATGACCCTAAATGCCCCCGATCTGGTGCTCACCTGCAAGCTGCACAGGCTTCTGTCTTCCTGGTCTCTGTCAACCTTAGGCCAAATGACACACAGGCTCTACTTATTAAATTTCAGCTAAGGAAAACCAGGCCTAACAGTCTATATGATGAATGACCCAAGGAAAATTCATAATTATCTAGAGGCCAGAACCCTGGGCTGAAATCAATGGGAAAAAATGCAGAGCCCTGCATTTAGATGTGAAACAATCCATCAGAGACCTGAATGGCAAGCATGGTAAGCACGGATGTGTGAACAGAAAGCCCAAGAGGTTTATCAGATGAGCAGTTTAATTTGAGCCAGTATCCTGGGCTACTGCTGCTGCTGAAAAGCCTTGTGAACCATAGTAGGGTTTGTGGAGGAACGATGTCACCCACCCTCCAGGAGGCTGCTGCAATACTATTCTTTGTCCAGATGGACAGAAGAGTTCATAACCGGCAAGAACTGCAAATTCGGTACCCAGGGACTATCTGTGGAAACAGTTAGTTTACCTTGGACAGGATGTCATCATAACTGCCTTTAAAAGCTCAGAAAGCTTCTGCCAGGGGTTGTGTGTTGTTCCAGAAAGCAGTGCCCATTTTTAATGGCAGAGGCCACGCAGGTGCCAATGGGCGTGGTTGCTGGAGGGAAACAGCACTCCCTCTGCCTCTAGAAACATCAGTGATGTGATGCGTGTCAGGAAAATCTTAACATGACCCTGCAATCTCTTCAAGGCTATGATTCTAGTTTATACTATGCAATTCAGGAAACCCTTCAGACCACACCCATCTATCAGCTAAGAGGATGACAGGGGGTCTCTGAGACCAAGGGATTCAATGAATCTCCTCTCCCCTCAACCTGCCAGCACCTCCTGGAGTACTGGCACATGGAGGCACCCATTGGCTCTGTTGGGGGATACTGCCTACATCTCAGCACCAGCATGCTAAAGCCCTCTGCCAGGGAGGTCCCTTTGAACCTCTCCACTCCTGCAGAGCCAATGCTCTGAGCTTAGCCGCCCAGAATCAAACTCTGGCACCAATCGGACTCCTGCCTATATTTTCCTACATCCAGAAACCCAACCCTAGGATGCTATGCCTCAAAATATCTATTTTCAAGATCATCTGTTTCCATAGCAACCCGTGACTAGGCCCCCCACCTCACAGCTTGGAAACTCCGCTACCTGATACTTCCCATCTCTGTTCATTTCTTCCCCTTCACTCTCCATTCCACACACCATATGCTATTTCTCATCATATTATTGCCTGAATGAGACACTTTCAGCCATGACCCCAGTGTGCGGGGGATGGTGGGGGGGGGGACAGAGAAAGAGAAACTGGAGGCCTGGCCACCCTCAGCTCAGGTTTAGACACTGAGCTAGGTGGAAGTAGGGAAGCATGTGCACCCCCACACAAGCACAGAGGATGTCTAGACATCTGTGATCAGTAACCTGGGATCCAGCTGGAAAAATCAGATTCCAAGGGGCTGAAAGAAAAATAGAGCAGGCGAGCCAATGTGGACAGAACTAGAGAATGCAGATCCTCTGATCACATCAGGAGGTATCCCTGGAAACCTGCAAGGAAGTAGGGGGTTCCTAGTCACAAGGACCCTGAGCCCTGTCCTACCCATGGGCAAGATCCATACAGATTTTGAAAAGCAGATTTCCTGTCCTGGTGACAAAAAGCCATGAGGACAGCTGAATCATCTGACCTCAATTAATTAGACCTCCAGATGCATGAAGGTAAGATGAAGCACACAGGGATAAATCAAGGGGCAGGACCTTGCTTCTCATCTGGCAGAGAGTTTAAAGATGGATTTTGTAAATAGAATCAAACACTTTATTGAAACATTTTTTTTCTTTCTTTTAAAAGTAGTTATCTGGCTGCAAATGCATTGTTTTCTCCTCTGGCTATGAGTTTCAAGTATCTGAAAATATGCATTGCATAATGACTGTCTGGCAGGCCAGGGAGCGTCCTAGTGCCTTTCAGGGATGAAAAGGGAGAATTATGAAAACAGGACAACAAGGTTTCTCTAGCCCAGGATTTCATTTATTAACTGTGTCTGTCTGAGGAGAAAACAATGAGATCTCAAGGTAAACTACTAGGTTTAGGGAAATCTGACTCTTCAAAGAAAACCCAGACCCCATCCCCACCCCTCCACCCCCCTACTCCCACCCCCACCCTCCTCCTTCCTGACTTCCTAATTTAATTTGAATTGGGAAGACCTCTTGCGCCTGTGACTCCCATTTAGGAGGAGACTACAGTATCCTTTTCAGGGATTTTAGGTTTTAGGTTGAATTTCCAGTCTCCTTGTAGATTCCTCACCAACCAGATGTGGGGGGAGTGGAGGGTGTCAGGGGACACTTTTGTAAAGCAGTGGTGAGCTCATTAGAACTACGTAACATCAACTGGGTGGTGACAGCCCAAACTCAGTACACCTGCAGGGCCAGTGAGCAGCCCTGTTGGCTGCCACCCTGGGACCTTCCGATAGCACTGCGCCTGCCCGGTTCCTCTTCCTGCTGGTAAATGGCCTGGTGTTGAACACAGGAACCTGACGTTAAGATGGACCTTCCTTTGGGGAAAAGATGGAGAAAGTCAGCAGCACTGCTCCAGGGCTGATGCCCCAAGGGACTGGGGAGGAAGCAAGTGGCCCAGCACAGACAGAAGACCCATAGAGAGAGGGCAGCGGCCAGGGCACTTTGCACGCTGCGCATGCGCAGGAACCTGAGTGAGCGTCCTTTCGATAAACTCATGACAGCTCATCGTTTTGTGATTTCTCTATGCTATTTAGAAATGCAATTTCTGAATTTCTCTATGTTCCTTTTCAGTTGTTTACTTTCCTTACAAAACAATTCCCAAGAAAAATGGACAAGATGCTATTGCCAATAATGAAGCTTCCAGGTTTCTTTCCATCTCCTGAGCAGACAGGCTTTTCTGTTAGGTCTAGTTTTTCCCTTTTCTTTTCCTCATCTTTCCCTTTTCTTTCCCTCCCCCACAGCCTCTCCTCTTGTTTTTTTGCCACCTCTCTCTTCAACTTTGCACTTTGTATCTTCTTGTCCCTCCTCCTATCCTATCACCATGTACACACACATACATGCACACACGTGTGCAGTAGTGACCTAAGACTGTCCCTTGTCCTGTGGTAAGCATGCTTGGTTTCATTTCCTTTTAGATTGTTGGTGTCTTATCATAACCATAATAACGTTATAAAAATGTCTTTCTTCAGCCAGGACCTGTATCAAAAAGCAATTTCTTCTGCAAAATCTCTTCCCATCTCCCAGCTCTGGGGGTCCTCAGTACCACCCAGAGAACCTTGGAGAGTGAAGCAACTTCCAAATTAATGTGAAGATTGGGGGGCTAGGGGGCTCTCAGCAGAGGGAAGGAAACACTGTAACAGGATATGAGATAGAAATCTTCCCTCAGCCTAGTAGGCCCAGCTTTCCACTCCACTTGTAAGGTCACCTACAGCAGTTTCAAAGAGTCATTTCCATTTTCCATAGAAAACAAAGCCAAATGAAAAAGAAGAAAAGCTGTTTAGTCTCCTGAGAAAAACCATGGCTATTTCGGTTATGAAATGGGGGGGGGGAGGGGAGTCTGTCATCAATATCAGTGGGAAAAGGAAAACTGAGAAGATGTGAGGGGTCGACCAAGGTCTGGGAGGGCTCCAGAGGGTGTCACACACCAGTGCCATCAGAGGAAAGGGCCTCCCACCCACACAGCACAGTGCTCAGGACTAAAGCCTGGAAGGAGGATCAAGCCTCAAACTTCATCTGTTCTTGTCACAGCAAAGCAGGCTGAGCCTTCCTCCCAAACACAGCCACCCCTACCTAGAAGCAGAATCCACGCCCTGGGAAGCAAGAGAGGAGAGAATCAAGGTAAAGGATGGGGCCCAATGCTGGTGCCCACCAGGCAGAGCAGGTTTGCCCAAGTGGAGTGGCAGGGAAGATGGGGGGGGGAGGAGGCGGGGGGTTGACCACAGGCTCAGCTGGGACCCTGAAAAGTGATGCTGATTCTGTGACCTGTTGAAGTTAAGCTCAAATTCCTGCCCCCCACCCCCACCCCGGGCCTCTAGATGCCCTTCTGCATGGCCCTGTTGACACTGTAGTAACTTTGCTCTCCTGCACAATACCCCACCCACCTTTATCCCAGACACAGGC
Organism: Uropsilus gracilis; assembly: GCA_004024945.1. Classification (NCBI taxonomy): domain Eukaryota; kingdom Metazoa; phylum Chordata; class Mammalia; order Eulipotyphla; family Talpidae; genus Uropsilus; species Uropsilus gracilis. Next base: position 16,696 of record PVHY01003912.1, read on the forward strand.
TTCAAGCCAACTTTGGTTCATCTGTACCTGCTCAGGGTAAGATCCCCTCTTAGTTTTTCCAAATCCCCCCACCAGCCAGGTTTTTACTGGCTCTGCCTGAGAATCCAAGGAGACTATCCCAGGCTTTGTCCAGCTTCTAGACCAACCCAAGCAATCGGTAACTACTTCCCCATGGCAGTATTTTCAGTCAGGGAACCTCACCACCAATGCATGGCCAAGCAGACACCTTCCTCCACATGTCTGTGAAGGAAATGAAGTGTCTCACAAGCTGCACTACTCCCTCAAGTGGGAATAACAGTACTTATCTTACAGTAAATATCAAGTGGACTAAAGGAGATATGCTTGTAAAGGTACCTACTGTGGTACCTGCTAAATCTCTAATAAATGTTGGTTACTTTAATAATTGATGATAATTGATGGTAGAGCAGAATGGCAGACCCAAATTCTTCCATATAATGTACAGAAATAGCACATTGAAATGTATAACCTATAAACATCTACTTAAGTAATTAATAAATAAATAAAGCAAGGTTGATAATATATGTGTAATATATTTTAACTAAACATCAAAAACCAGAGATGCAAAAAGCAGGGATTAAATCTTAAAAGAAAAAATATAAATGCACTAAAAAGTCATTAGCTGTTTGCAGTTTGGGTGATTTTTTTTCATTGTCTAACAATCCTTTGTAGGGATTTTTATTATCTATAAAGTAGTAGGTTCTTGCTTGTACAGTGACAGAACTGCAGTGAAGTCAAATGGTGTTTCTTCCCCCTTCTCAGAAAGCGTAACAGAAAGAAAGGTATATGACATGCAAACTGAGCAAACCACCACATTAAATCTTACCTTTGACCCGATGAGAGTGTAGAGCCACTGAATGGTTTCATTGTGGTTTATAACCCCATTCATCCCATCCACATACAACATGATCTGGCCCAAAGCTACAAAAAAAAGAAAGAAAAAGCATGGAGACATTATGACTTTTTATGTAAACAGAAATCTTCAAGAGTCAATAGGTCAGCTGAGATGTTTATACTTTCAGCACATGGTATATTAGGAACCAAATCTTAAGAGAATTCCTGAACTATGGAATTAGCTCAATCTCATTTCACGGTGAAAGTGTTGACCACACCAGGACAAACACGGTCTATTCCTGGCGTCTAGAAGATGTGATTAAGGCACCAAATCCAGTGATTGCAGCTTGCGCTTCTGTGCATAAATGCATGTTTTTGTGTTTCTATATCTGTGTGTAGTCCCAGACGTGGCAAAGATATCATTGGGATGGTGTCTGAGTTGCGGCCACCCACTGGGGCCAAGAGGACAAAAGTAATTTCCAAAAGCAACTTTGTGCCCCAGGTTGTGATCAGATAGGTCCCAGGTTCAAAGGAATGAACCTGAGATAATACAATCTAAATCATTTTGATAAAGGATAAATGTGTATTAAGTACCTTTAATTTCTTTAAAAGACTACCTGATTAAAAGACATCAGAAATCATGCAAGAAATTATTTGTTAAACACCAACCTCAGGTTCTTTTAAGAAAAAAGTTTCCTTTTGTTGTCATTATTCATAAAACATAAGCTATGTAACAACCTTTTTTTTTTAAACAAATGACTCAAAATTTTCAACTTCCTTCATACAAAATAATTTGGACTCCAGAAAATAAACAAACAGAAGTTGCATACTCTAATATGTAGAATCCATTAAATGATGTTCAACCTAAAACTCATTTCACTAAGAGTCAATCAACAAGGCATTGACAAACTTTTTTTTCTGGTAATGTCAGGACACCTCAGTTTTACAAAATTGGAAAATAGAAAGGAATGAGGTAAGAAAATTCATTACTCATAATTTATTGTAACTATTTTTAATATGTTGCTATCTTGTTTCACAGTCTTTTAATGCATTATGCAGACACAATATGTATATTGTAGGAAGCAGTTTAGATGAAATGGTATTGACTGAAAACAGAAAACCACAAAATATACACTAATTCAAAGCCTACAGATAAATGTGTGGTGTTAGGAAACCCATTATTATCCCCAACCCAACAAAAGATCAAATAACAAAACCACACAACCTTTCTGAGAAAAATTATGTATGCTTCTAAATATGTAAAAATTCAAAGTTTGAAAAACTGACCATATTCTTGACGCAATCAACAGTATAATTAGGGAAATAACAGATAATGCACTATTTAATGGTGAGACACTGAAACTATTCCAACTAAAAATAGGAATAGCTTAAAAATGATACCCAATAATCCTATGAGTAACTAACACTATTAAAGAATTTCAGAAAAATTTAATAATGAGAAAAATAATGAGTAGGACATTAGAAGTGAACAAATAATTCTGCCTTTATCTACAATACTAGAGACACAGAATTTATGACGAAATAGCAATTATAACCACATTCTCAGTGAGAAATATGTAAACATTTCAATAAAAACTGATACAAAAATATAATAGATAAACAGACATATAACAGGTATGATAAATAAATATATGACTTATTATATAAATAATTCATATAAATTGATATGAAAACACTAAATGCTAATAAAAGCATTTCATGAAAGAGATGAAAAATTTTGTGTTTACAATACACAAAGTTCCACACTTAACAAACTAAAAGCAAAACTAAAATAATGAGAGCATTTTCAATTAGCTCTCAAATACCAGGACAGTTAGACAAGTAACTTCATACATTAAGGGTGGCAGAACAAATTGATACAGATCCTGTAATAAGGCCATAATTCAGTATCACAATTATTCTTCAACTCATTATCATCAATTTAGTGCCCACTGTGTGCCTGACTATGAAGAGGTACTTTACACTTGGCATTAATACAACATACCAGTGCAGTGGATATTTGACAAATGGCAAAACTGAGACTTTAAAAAGAAATGTGTCCAAAACCTCATTGCTACCAGCTGGTGGACAGACTCCACCATGTCTCTACTCAGAATCTGAAAGTCCTCTTCAAATTCCTTCCCAGTCATCATGATATGGTGACGCTATCCTATCTGAAGGAAATAACCTTAAGATAAAGAAAAAGGTGAAGGAGAGATATGCCCTGAAGTGTCATCTATAACTTTAGAGCATAAACTACAACCTGCAATACCTTGTTTAGCTCTAGAACCCAGCATACACATGCAAAGCTATGCTTCAACCTCTTCATCTTTCTGATAAAGTAATTTAAAGGCAGAAAATTTAAAAATACCAAATTCAATAAGATGTTCAAATAGTCACACACAGGAGGACAGGAAAATGCATGAACTATCAAGTGGTGTGAGCTATTAAGAACTATTAAGTGGTATGATTGGATGTTGTTCTTTGGATGTAATTTTTCCTACTTTTTTTTTTCTTTTTCCCCAGTCCTCAATTTTGAGCATGTGTTACCATTGTTGTAGAAAAGTAAATAAAAAGAAGTTAAGTAAAACTGTGTAATACAGTGTTTAGGGTAATTTGATTGACTTTTTTTTCCGACTTTTTGACTAGCTCATCTCAGTACTTGCCTCCCTTCAGAAAGATACAGCCTCCATTTCAGGGAAGGGCCCTGAGAGTTCAGCAGTTGGCCCTGTTTTCCCTCTTCCCGCTTTCTCTCCTCTTCTCCCTCCCAAAATAGTCAACTCTCCAAGGAAGAGGCATGTGTATTACAGTCCTTTTTCCATTTGAGTTCCACTGCTGGAGTAGTAACTCAGAGGCACGTTTTAGCATCCCTTTCTAAATCAGCTTAGGAGGCAAGAGATGTGAATTCTCTGACTTGTAGGAGGTCCATTCAGGGGATCCTCCCCCAGAGCTGAAAAGCCAAGGTGAAAGTTTTCACCCCTAACTCCCAGGTTCCAGAAATTCCAGGAAGCCAGGGCGCTGCTACAAAAGGGTGAGGTAACCTAGGATTTAAAGGTCAAGTTGAATTTCTCTACGTTTTCTTCCCATAATGTTTCCCTTTAAGAATCTATTAATAAAACGTATTGAAGGAATTAAGTCGCCAAAAAATTCATGTCTAATGGAACTCAGGCTTCTGATTGCACCCATTTGTCATCATATTTTGGTCGTCAAGATTGCCCACTCGTTCTGCTCAACGTAGGCCTGAGGCTGAACACCGTTTCCTGTAAAACCCACCGCCGACACAAGATGGCGCTAAATAGGTTCAAATGGGTTAATGCCTTGATTCTGCAACCAAAATCCGCCAACGTAAATGAATTACGTTCACGCAGGGGAAAAAACTAAATGGCCTGGATTCTCTGGCCGCTATGGAAATTCCATTTTCAGGAGAGGTGAGAACGTCAAACACCAGTGGAGAGTAACAGCATGCTAACAAGCACCCAGCGTATTGTTCGGCCACTCACAGCATTTATTGTAGGTGTATTTTTGAGTGTTTCAGCTTCCTCATCTAAAAAATGACATCACATTTATCGCACCTATGTTGCTGAGGCATTGTAAGGATTGCATTAAAGCAGTGCCTGACTCACAGTAAGTGCTCTATAAAGATCAGCTATAAAAACGACCGCACTGAAACTGAACAGGCTTTACTGCCCAGGCGCACACGTGGATCAGCCTGCAGAGAGGGGCGTGGGCCCTGGAGGCGAAACTCTTTGGGCTTTGGTAAACAGATCCGGTGGAAGCCTCCTTGCCTACCCCAAAGTCGCAAAGATTTTCCACTTTTTATTTTAAAGAATTTATAGTTTTACATTAAATATAAAGATCCACTTTAAGTTTTCTATGTAGTGTGATGTTTAGACTGTTGGGCTTTTGTCCATATGGACTTTGATTGATCTAACACCATTTGTCAAAGAAACTATCCTCTAACTGCTTACAAGAATTTGCCACCTGTCAACTGACCATGTTCGTGTGGCTGTTTCCAGATTTTCCATTCTGTTCCACTAATAGGGCTATCCCTTTGCCAATATCACACTATAGTTATTATTATACCTTTATAGTAAGTTTTAAATTTATTGAGATCATTCCTAAATTTTTTATTCTTTTTCAAGATTATTTTGACAATCTTGTTCTAATAACTTCTTATGGAAGTTTTAGAAGCAGCTTGTCTAAACCTACCAAAAAAAAAAAAAAAAAGCTTCTAGAAGTATTAAACCTGTGGATAAATTTTAAATTTTAGGAAAACTGACATCTTCATAATGGTGACTATTCTTATCCATGAACCTATTGTATTTATTTGAAATTAAATCTATTTAAAATTAGATCAGCGTTCTGTAGCTTTTAACTAAAGATTTGGTACATGGGTTTGTTTTTCTTTTTTTGTTTTGCTAAATCTTAAAGGCTACTTTTAGTTATTAGAAATATTTAAAAAAAATTTTCTGTGCCCACCTATTATTAGTTTGTAGACATAAAAATGATTTGTGTATATAGATTTTATATCATGCAATTTTATTAAACTTATTAATTCTAGCATTTTAAAGACTTTTTGTAAATTTGCTGAGATTTCTATGTAGACAATACTACCTATAACCAAGAGCATGTTATTTTTCCCTTCCAATCTATCCTCCTCCTCCATTTCCCCCTTGTCTTACTGCAGTGGTTCAGTATAAAAGTTCAACAGAAATGCGAAGATTTAATACCCTTCCTTGCTTCTCAAAATTAGGAGAAAGGCTATTAATTTTTCACTACTAATTATAATGTTAAATTGCAAGGCAGGCACACTGTTCTTTATCAAGATAAAGAAGTTCCCAAATTTCTTGTTTGTTAAGACTTTCTTGTTTATTAATCATGTATGTCACATTTTGTCAAATGCTTTCTCTATACCAACTGATAGGTGCATTTTCTTCACACTGTGAAAGTAGTGGGTTCTACGAAGTAAATTTCAAGTATTGCACCAGCCTTGCATTCCCTCTTGGCCAAGGGTGTTAATTTTAAAAAATATTTTTGCTGGATTTGATTTGCTAATATTTTGGTGGCAGTTTCTTCTATCTTTATTCATGGAAAGTATGTTTCATATGATGGTAACTGCTGACCTTAAATATTGGAAAATATTCTTCCCTCTTTGTTTTCTGAAAAAGAATGTGTAAAATTTATTTTTTAAATATTGGAAGAAATTATGAGAAAATCATGTGGGTCTGGACTTTTTTTCAGAAGAGCGCTCTTATATATAGTATAATATATTATAAAATACAATATAGAAAATATACATTATATATATTTAATGGTCATAGTTAATAGAGCTTATCTGGTTATTTCATTTTAGTTGAGTTTCAGGAATCTGTGGCTTTTAAAGAGTTGGTTCACTTTAACTAGTCCCAATTTTAAGGTACCTATTTTATGTACTTAGAATTGTTAGAAAATTCATTTAATACCTGTGCACACTGCCAGGAGTTCTCCTTTATCACTGTAGATATTGGCAAGTAATATCATTTTTTTCTTAATGATATTACTTGATATTCTTAATTTTTTCCATAATTGTTGCTTATTAAATTTTTCTGTCCAAATAAATTTTGTCCCACTGAATTTTCTCTATTTCTTTGTTTCCAACTTCATGACTACTCTTTATTATTTTCCTCCTTTTATTTACTCGAGTTTCTTTTTGTCATCTAGTTTCTTAAGGTGGGTGTTTCTACATTGTCTAATAAGCATGTAATGACATAAATTTCCCACTGTGCATTGCATCCTATAAATTTCAGCTATAGCTCATAAATTTTTACCTATATGTCCATTTAGTTACAAACATTTTCTAATTTCCATTTGAAAACTCCTCTTTAATATATGGCTTATTTGAAAACATTTGCTTAATTCTGTACTTTTGTGGACATATTTCTGTTATCCTGCTACTGAATACTATTTTAATTTCATTGTGGTCAGAAAATATGTTATATGATTACAGGTTTTTAAACTTTTAGTAATAACTCAGATAGTTTCTCTTGGTGATGTTTTATACATATATGAAAAGAATATGTATTTTGTAGTTGGGTGATATGCTCTAAAATGTCAGTTGAAACTAATTGCTTGATAGTGATATTCACTTCCTCTATAGTTCTGCTGATATTCAGTGTAACTGTTGATTATTAAAAGAAGAATGTTGAAGTTCCCAACTTTGACAAAGGATTTTTCATTTATTTTAGTTTTTGGATTTTATTTCATATATTTCAAAAATCTATAGATTTTCCATTTCTGGATCAATTGACACATAACTTTGCAATGCTCTTCTTTACTTCTTTAAAGTCTACTTTCTCTAATAGTAACAATCTGCTTTTGATTACTGTTTGCATGATATTATTTTGTATCCTTTTGCTTTTAAAGTACCAATAGCATAATTATAGTTTTTTGTAGGCAGTATTTAGTTGGGCCTTTTTTGTTTATCCATCCTGATCATTTGTCTTTTATGATTAGGCCAATTACATTTAATGTAACCATTAGTATATCTCAATTTGAGTGTGTCATTTCCAATCTGCTACTGAGCATATCTAATGAACTTGTGATTTTAGTTTTTGTGTTTTTCATTTCTAACTTTTTTACTTGTTTTTTCCGATATAGCTGAGACTTTTTACTTTGCTGAGGCTTTCTATATTTCCATTCATTTTCCTGACTTCCTTTTTAAATAACAGCTCCTTCAAAGTATTTAACAAATCCAGTGCCTGTGTCATCTTGACACTGGGTCGTTGCTATATGCCAAGTAACTTTGGCTTATATCATGTAATATAAAGAAATTGTTACTCTGGGTTTTATTTAAATTTATCCCCAAAAACTGGTATTTTTATTTAAGCAGGCAGTTAACATGATTCACTTTTAACCACAATCTGTGCCCTGGCCTTTGCTGGCTGTGGTTTCAATGCCAGTTGACTTTTCAAGGTCCTTGCTGTGTCATTAGATCAGTTCAGCAAAGGTATTAAATGTGGCTGGCCTGGGACCTAGGCAGTTGATCAATTCTCAAAGTCTCTGTACTGTTTCAAGTCAGATTCAAGGATGTATTTTTGGTGAGCCTGGGGGTTCATAAACTCTTCAGGTCACTTTCCTGAGGTCATCCTCCAGAATCTCCCTGATATTTTTAGGTTTCCTGGAGATACCTTTCTTAGTCCATGGACCCAAGAGCCAAGGCATTATCTATGCTGCTTTGTCAGTTTTCATATCTGTATTCACATCCGGGGTCAAGCAGTAGGAGAACAGAGAAGGGAAAAAATACAAAAGGAATTTACCCAACCCTCTTGTGACCACAATTCCTCTCAATCAAAGCAAATTTGCATCCACTACCCACAGTGTTTTAGATACTTGCAGACCCCTGCTGTTCTCACAGTATTGCCACAGCTGTTCTCTCTGGAGGATGGCCTGGGGGTAGGGGTACAAGATAACAGAAAATACCAACAATGTGTTGGGGTGGGGGACGATGAAGAGCAGTTGCATTGAACCACTTTGGCGTTTGCTTTCTTCTGAAGCAAAGGTTTGGAGTCTGCTTTCTCCTGAAGTTAGAAGCAGAGGTTCTTTCAGGAACTTTCTCTGATCACCCTGATGTTCACTCTTGAGTTTGGGCCTGATTTGACTTAGGATCTGAAAATAACCAAAAGTAAAATGCGAACAGAATCCTCAGTTTAGTAATATTTCTCCCCCAACAGTACCATCAGAGTTCTCAAATAGTAGCTCTACATATTTTTCTCAGGCTCACAGTTGCATTTAACGAAAGGCACAGGGTCCTGTGAGTCTACTCTTCTCACCCAGAATTCTTCCCTGCTCTATTGTTATGAAAAGACTCTTGTGGCAGCATGGAAGTGAGCAATTCCTATATGAGGGTCTACTCTAAACTTTGCCTTGACATTATCCCCGAGGTTTTCCATCCTTCCTATCTTCTTTTCTGTTCTTTTTCCCTTACTTTCTATTTTTATTTTCCTTTATTTTTAAATCTAGAGGCCTTACTCCAAAGATTCCTTAAAAAGGAACCCTAACAGGCCATCTTACCAAAAGCAATCCACAGATTCAATTTAATACCAATAAAAATTCCAATGACATTGTTTACAGAAATAGAACAAAATTTGCTGAAATCCATATGGAACAACAAACACCACAATTGTCCAAAACCCTCCTAACCAAAAGAAAAGAGAACGGAGGTATAACAATCCCAGACTTCATATTATACTACAAAGATTATACTACAAAGCCATAATAGTTAAAACAGCATGGTACTGGAACAAAAACAAACAATCAGACCAATGGAACAGAACTGAATATCCAGAAATAAAGCCACATATATACAGTCAACTAATTTTTGACAAAGGAGTAAAAACATACATTGGAACAAGGATAGTCTCTTCAATAAACAGTGCGGGAAAACTGGACCATTACATGTAAAAAATGAACCAGGACAATTTCCTCATACCATGTACAAAAACCAACTCAAAATGGATAAAATACTTGAATGTAAAACCTGAAACCATAAAATACATAAAGAAAAATTTGGGCAAAACATTCCAGGACTTACACTTCAGAAATCCCTTTCAGGACACATCTACAGATACTAAAAAAATGAAGGAAAACAAACAGCTGGGACTACATGAAATTAAAAAGTTTCTGTACAGAAAAAGAGAAAATAACCAAAACAAATAGAAACCCAACCAACTGGAAGAAAATTTTTGCCCTCCATACAAGTGACAAGGGTCTGATAACAAAAATTCACAAAGAACTCACAAAACTTAACAAGACAAAAAAACTACTCCAAAAAATGGGGAGAACTGAAAAGACACTTCTCCAAAGAGGAAATGTAAATGGCTAATAGCTATATGAAAAAATGTTCAACATCACTAATAATCAGGGAAATGCAAATCAAAACTACACTGATACCATCTTATACCAATAAGAATGATCCATATCAAAAAATAAGTGTTGGCCCAGATGCAGAGAGAAAGGAACACTCTTACATTGTTGGTGGGATTGTACACTGGTCCAGCCAATAAGGAAGGCTGTGTGGAGAGGACCCTCATACTACTGAAATTGGAGCTACCATTTGACCCAGTGATCCCACTACTGGGAATCTATCCAAAGGATACAAAATCACTAATTCAAAAGGACAAGTACTTGTATGTTTATCGCAGCACTATTTACAATTGCCAAATGCCAAATGGACACAACCCAAATGCCCCCAAACTATTTAATGGTTGAAAAAGATGCAGTATAATGGAATATTATTCATCAATCAAAAAAGAGTCATTCGCAGCAACATGGAGGTGGAAATAAGTCAGAACAAAAAAGAGAAATATAGGATGATCTCACTTATATAAAGGATATATAGGGAAAACAAACAAACAAATGGACAAGAAAAATTTAAAACTGTCAACAGAACTGGAACATAGATCAAGAGAGAGGGAGGAGGGTAAAATTGGGGGAGGGTACAAGAGATTAAGCTGTTTCACAGGTGATAAGGTGATGAAGAACCCCTGGGTTGAGAATGATGTGGGAAAAAAAAATATATATATATACACACACATGCACACGCACACGCATACATGTGCAATCAAATTAAAAAGTAAAAACAAAAAAAGGAACCCTAACATGGATAACTGAAAACTCCAAGATGCTTTGCTGGAAGCAGAACTGATGGGTTTTAATTGTCCCCCCCCATTAACCCAACCCCCCCTTACCCTACCAACTGCATGCAGTGTGTCCTTAGGACTCAATTAATAGCACATAGCACCCAATCACCCAGGTCAGGCACTGGAGCATATTGTATACCAACATTTTTAAATACCACTAGTAAGTTTTAAAGTCAAGTTTGTGAGTTTGAACCAACAATTTAGTTGGGTTTTGTTACTGTTTTAAGGAAATTTTTAAAAAATAGAAAATGAGTGCATTTTATTTAATAAATTATATTCCTAGTTTATGAAGACATTTTTCCCCCTGTAAGTCTCCAGACACAAAACTTTGGAATCTACTAGTCCAGCGATCTTCTTTTATCCTCCACCTCCAGTGAATCACCTAATTCGCTAGAATTTTTCTCTGAGACAGTCCTTCAATTCACCTTCTTTCCCTCCATCATTGCCTCAGTTTCTGTCCTAGATGACCACAACTGTTGATACCAACTGTTGATACCAACTGTGATCCCAACCCCATTTTTTAATCTTAGATATGCTACCACTGAATTTTCCTACACCTTAAACATCACAGCTGAAATTGGGAAACCGCTCAGATCCACTGAGTGCAATGAATAAGCTCAGAGATCTGGGGTACAGAGATGATAGTTAACATTATCGAGTTCCTGAAAGAGAAGGGAGTTCTATCTCAGGTGCTCTCATCACAGACATACAATGGTAATGATCTCAAACTGGAGATCTCTACCCATTCATTGATCTGAATAGCAGACTATCAAATTGTACACCTTAGACACAGTTTCCATTTTCAAGATATTTTATTTAGATAGAGAACTCGATACAGTGTTATTAAATATCATATCTGTACACTAAACCTCTGAGTCCACTGCAGACAGCAGGATCTGCGATGCAAATTTTCAGAAGCACTCCTAGAAATATTATATTATATATATATATTGCATCATTGTCTACCCTGAGGTTCTCCCACCATCTTATCACCTGTGAAACAGCTTAAACTTTTGTGCCCATTCCTCTCCTGATTTTACCCTCTGCCCCCCTTGCTCTATGCTTCAGTTCTGTTGACAGTTTACAGTTTAAAATTTTTCTTGTCCATTTGTTTGTTTTCCCTGTACTCCTCATATGAAAAGTGAAGTCATCCAGTATTTCTCTTTTTCTTTCCAGTTTATTTCTGCTAACATGATTCCTTCTAGCTCCATCCATGTTGCTGTGAATGACATAAATTTGTCTTTTTTGATTGAACTCCTAGAAATATTAATAACTGCTTTCCTCTCCAGAATGCTGGTTTCTTAATAGAAAAGTCCCCCAAATAATTTTTGAAAGAAATCAGTTCTATGGTCTTCTCATAATACCTACAAACTTAATCCAATAACTCTCAGAGGTGGGGGAGGGGGCCCTTCACCTAGGGCTCCTAAATCAGGATCACTGCTGTTGCTTTCTCCCACAGACCTTCCTTTATATGTAGCCAAGCTCCCTGCATCCTCTTCTCCATTCCAAAGTTCTTCATTCCCCTCCACTACCGTACCCCCCCCCCCCCCGACCCCACCACACCAGCAGCAGTGCTTGAATCCCAGAGTCCCCTTAGAAAGGTTTAAAAGCAGATCCTCAGCAGCTGGCCCCTCCTCATTAGAACATTAGAAACCACCTCACTATAGATATTGTAGCCTGTTTCACCTGTCTCCCCCAGATTCACTCAATTTCTTCCATTCCACAAGCTTTTTTTCTTAGATAAAAAAAACAACCAAAAGAATGAATTAAGGTGTAGAAGATTAGCATCCTTTAGTTTCTAAAATTTTTTGGCAGACTCCTAATTTCTCTCTGCAAAGAAAAACCATCGTTTTAATTATGTGCTCTGAAATGATCTTCTAGGGTTTACAGCAGTGGAAGCACAGCCTTCCCAAGAGGACTCAGAGATGAAATGAACCAGAAACAGACTCCACCGGCTCTGGATCATCCTGCTCACCTCACACGCTCAACCCACTCCTGCTCTTCCCACAGGGGCCTGCTGCGGCACCCTGAGTCACTGAGTAGAGCTTGCTTGACAACGACCCTGGGAGACAGAGTTCCACCCTGGCTTAGGGAGGAGACACACAGAACACAAACACATGGGGCACCCCTCCACAAGTGGTTTGCTGGCTTTCCTGTATATTGGGGTGACAGGCTACAGGTACAAGGCTTGGAGAGAGCAATTAAGCCCAAGCAGAGTGGGATAAAAATGGGCAGGAGCTCATAAACACCCACATTCAAAAAAAGGGCTGGGCTGGTGTGAACCCCAGTAATTAGAGAGGGTTTCACAGAAGATGGCAGAGCCCTACCTTAAGGATGGGGCACACTGAGCTGTGAGGTAACAGTTGGGTTTCTGGGGTCTGGGGAAAATGTATCATTAGTTTCCCTAAGTTCTGCTTTTAATGAAAATGCCTAAGACCTAACTCTGAAGAGCAGGTCTGTGCCATTTCCATGTTGCCTCTACCATTTCCAGCTTCTCAAAGGGAACAAGATACTCCATCTCCTGAGCCTCAGTTACACATTTGTAAAGTGGAAGGTAAATCCACCGTGGACCTCATGTTTTTAGGGAGGAAGATTATATATAGTGCAGCCTGTGGCTGATGGTCAAGCAGTTCTTATTGATGCCATTATATAACCTCTCTAGACCTTCAGTCTGTAATCTGAAAGACACAGAGTTTAATCTGAAGATCACCAAATCTCCCTACATCTCACATTTCCCTGATGGGAATTCCCTGATTTTTAAGCTCCATGTGAAGATGTAATGTAAAGTATCTGGCACTAGGGGGCACTCTTCTAATAAGTATTTCTAGAGGCAGCCCCAGGTGTCCCACATGTGACTTCATGAAAATCAGAAATAGTACACTTTGGGGCATGACTTTAAACACAGTATATTAATTATCATCCTATTTAGAACTTCCAAAACTTTATAATTTTAATTTCTTAAAGAAAATAAACCCAACTTACTAAAATTCCACCCACTCCTTATGTATCTGCATCTACAAGGGACATTCTACTGGCCCCCTCTCCAGAATATTCCCTCTGTGGGCCCCTGAAAAGGACCTGTATCCTGTGATTACTTTGGCTACCAACTTCCTAGGCAGAGTGTCTGCTAACAGCTTGAGTCCTGGCTGCAGGGGGCAAATCTTTGCCTCAGAAGCTGAAAAACCTCTTCCCATTTGTTTCAGTCCCATCTCTAGCAACTTAACTGTATATGGTGTGTTCCTGGCATTGGTGTTTCTCAGTTTCCACGGGTGATTCTCCTGCACACAAGGGATATAAACTAATGGTCCACCCAGCTCACACCATTATCCACTGCTTGGGGAAGGTGGGGTGGGGGGACCGTTTCCCTGGTCATTATCAGCTCCTGATCTTAACTAAAGCCAAACTCATAGGCAAAGGAAAACCAAGTTCCAGCGTCCTGAAAATTATTTTCTTGGTCAGAGGACTGTGGACAGGAGAGGTAGGGGGCTCTGGTCTCCACAACCCCCAGAAGGCTTCCAACCAAAGCCCAAATTAATAGAATAAAACCATCAGCCCTCATCCTGCTTACCAAGCTTTACATGGTTGTGTTTGACAGACATATTTTTACAATTATAACTTTCAAGAAATCATTTTAAAATCATGGCATATAATGCAGAAATAATATTTTTAAAGAAACCTGTAGTTTCTTCTCCAAGGGCTCTATTATTTTACTATCAGTCTCCATGATGGGATTACAAGAACTTGTAAACACATGAATCCAGTGTAGTAATCACTTGCCTATGACTTAAACCTAAAAGCCTGGGGACAAGCTTGCCAAATGTATGCTTATGGTATTTTATGTGTATTTTACGACCCAGAGCAAAACAAAAATATGCATAATAGTCAAAGATTCAGAAACTTCCTATTGTGACTCATTCAAATTCATGCATACCTGTCATCTCTGAACTGGTGATGTCCAAAGATGAAACTAATACAACTTCCTTTAAAATGAGGGAAACAGTTCAATCTGTTGCTTGTTTTCATTTATTATTTGCATTCCAAAAAACTGAACGATATGATACATTAATGTGTGGATATATTAACATACAGATCTATGTAGAAACATGCCAAAATATAATCCTTTAAAAAATCATGCTAATTAGAATAAGCCAGACAAAAAAGGACAACTAATGTGTGATTGCACTTATATGAACTATCAAGAGTAGGAAAACTCATAGAGACAGAAAAGGGGTCCAGGAAAAAGGGAAATGAGGACTTATTCAATATGTACATAGTTTTGGATCAAGGTGATGAAGTTTGAGAAAGATGGTGATAGTACTACAAAGTGAAGGTAATTCATGTGCCTAGATTATACAATTTAAAATGACAAATCATATACATTTTTCCATAATAAGTAAAAGTGATATATCAAAACACAACTGGGCTAGAAGCTAATGCCAGAAAATTATAAAAGCAAGACTGTCTCCAGAGTCAAGTGGCTGGCCTCCCCACCTGCTCTGATAGTTGGGGAGGTGTCTCCCTGCACACAAATAGAAGAACAAACCTGCCCTTCCAGAGTTGACCAGGCTGGCAAGACTGTCCGTGAACTTCATCACCGCCCATCCCATCCCTTGGCCAATGTGTTCAACTCTTCATTTATTTAATAGCTATTTCCTGGCAGCTGTAATCACACACTCATTAGAACCAAATTGTTCTGCCATGCTCACAGCCATTACTGGCTGTCCACAATGAGTACTTTGTTTTCATTTCTATAAATAAATGAGTGTTTCACATGTCATCAGCTACTGAAACTAAATGAACACTTCACACCAGGCATTCTCAACCATGCAAGAACCAGGAAAAAAGATTCCTGGACATGGCAGTGCTTCAGGACCCTGTATAAGTGCATGGTATGTGAGAGATACAGGTATGTCAGCAGGATTAAAATATTGTGAGGTGGGAGGTGGGACAGTAGGAGGGATGATTTAGAAGGAAAAGTATTAAAAGGCCTCCCAGGAGATGATAATGAGAAAAAGGTTGACAGGCAATGCTTTACAGGCTATAATTAAAGATTTTGCTTAAGTCAAAGTAAACAAACCCAGCTGCTCACCAAAACAATAAATAAACAAACAAACAAACAAATAAATAAATAAATAAAGCATTGTGGAATTTTTCATTGAAGACTAGACCTTGGCTTTGTTGCAGGCCTCCCCCAGGCCTTTTGCCATAGTGTGCAGCTATCATAGTGTGAACCCCGGTGCCCTCCATTTGGCTCAAACACTCAGCTTTTTTCCTGACTGACACAGGCATTTGTTCATACAAGCAGTCAGGAGTGTTTGCTAAGACCCCAGCTCTCGTCTAGGCCCATTTGGCAGGACCCACCTTGTCCAAATAGACAAAGTCCCCTGCAGCTGTCAGGGCTAGAGAAAGGCTGGCTGGCTCACTCCAGAAAATCCTTGAAGAGAGAAGCAGGACATAATCCAGCAATGTCAGACTTTGAAGCCAAGTAATCTGGGTTTGAGGGCAGGTGGCGCAGCCTCTCACCAAACAAGTAACCTGAAGCACGTCTTCCTCATTAATAATAAAAAAAAAAAAGTGGATGTTTCTTAAGGAACAGCAGTGAGAATCAGTGATATGTATACTCACTCTCCAGCTCAAGTAACTATTGGTACTAAGTGAAACAACAATTGGAAATGACAGAGCAACCTGTTAACCTGCTATGATCTCCATTGGTGGACACTTTACCAACACCCTTGCCCCCCTGCTGCTCCAGCCCTGCCACTGTCTCTTAGGGTCAGCTCTGACATCAAGGTCAGCTGCCAGAATGGCTCCAGCCTATTAGACATGCAGGCCCACCTGTAACACCCTTGCCCCTGCAGAACAGAGAGCAGCACCAGGCAGGCTTTGCTCACTGAAGATTATCAGCACTGTGTATTTTGCTCCATGCCAGTTCATGCAGCCATGACAAGGTACTCTCACTCTGGTCCCCAGGACACAGCGAGAGAGGTCACCAAAGTAATAGGTGGTGATGAAGTTGGGTGCATTTGGGTAGGATTTCAGGGGCCCTAGAAGAAACAGGTCTTGAAGAGTGCACCTCTTTCCTGCTTGCTGAAACTAGGGGAGACAGGTTTCCATCCCATGAAGAAAGGTAAGCTTCCAGCACACACCCCTCGCTGGGAGGGGCCCATAATTCATGCTAAGAGGTGAAGATAAAGTTCAGGCTTCAGAGCTTCTCGATCCCATGAGAGGTGCCAACAACGTATTCAGTGGTCCTATCTCCACAGAATTTCCTAAAGGAAGTACTTCAACAGCAGTCCCTTTAGGTGGTGGTCCCTGTCCATGCTGGCTCCTTCTGTAACACTTTTTTAAGGAGCAGGTGGTAGAAAGATGGGCATTTAAGGGATCCAGGAAAGTGGGGGTTACCTGAGATGTGTTTCCACAGATTACAGTCTCTTCACCATATAACATGGCTTTCACTGATCATCCACAAAGGAATGATTCCCCCAAATAAACACACCGTTCAGTGTTTTAACTGCATCTGAGTCTGTAACCTGAGAAGCAGGCTGGAGGTCACACTGCAATATGAACACAACCTGAAGAATGTCAGGTTGAGGCATCCAGGTTTGTGAGGAGGAAGAAAACCAGCACTTTAGATGGAAAGCACTAAAAGCTTGTATATTCATCTGAAAGAAAACTAACAGAAATTTCTCTCCATTTGAAAACATTCTAGACATTTTCAAGAAATAGCCATGAATACATTGTGAAGATTAAAGACACTCTAAAGCAAGGACTGACAAATTATGGCCCAACAAATTATAGTCTATTAACTAGTTCTGACCTACTGTCTGCTTTTATAAATAAAGTTTTATTGGGACACTGCCCCACCGGTTCATATACCTGCCTGGGCTGCTTCTGCCAGTAAAGGCAGAAGTACCAGAGACCATGTGACTCCCACGGTCTAAGATATTACTTGATATACTGCAGGAAAGTCTGCCGATCCCTGCTCCCAACTACCAATGATGTAGAACATTCCGGTCAGTCCCACCAGAACAAAAGCTGCTTTCTATAGAAAATGCTGCAAAGTCACTGTAAGGTTAAGAGAATAGAAAGCCTATGGCCAAAAACCTGCAGGAGAAACTGTATGACAGTTGCATGTTCATGTGTTGACCAGTGGAAATATTGCCTCTTTCCCCTGGACTTTGAGATGTCTGTAGAATCTGTCAATCTCTTATGATCTACAACTTGTGTTCATTTTCACATTCTAAAATATTCACTTTTGCATCCAAAGACATACAGGTTTCAGACCACACAACAGCTGAACATGCTCCCGCTAAGATAAAAAGAAGTGACACCTGACAATTATGGTGGAACCTCTCGCCACCCCCTTGCAAAGTTCTCCCTGAGTCTTCTGGGGTAAACAACCCCTGCTAGGAATAAAGAG
Source organism: Uropsilus gracilis (assembly GCA_004024945.1). Lineage (NCBI taxonomy): Eukaryota > Metazoa > Chordata > Mammalia > Eulipotyphla > Talpidae > Uropsilus > Uropsilus gracilis. The sequence goes on from PVHY01003912.1 coordinate 34,645, forward strand.
GCCAAGAGAGGAAGCAAGGAGTTGGAGTCAAGGGAGTTAAAAATAAGTGTGAGGACAACCACAGCAAACATGAGCTCGGGAGGACCAAGCTTCCACAAGGAGGAAAAATCACTCTGCAGCTCTGCTTAAAATGTAAGGTTCTTCTGTCACTGCGAGGTGTGAAAGTAAAGTGTAGAGAGGTGGAGGTATTAGTAGGGGTTGCAACTGAATGGTATATAAACAATAATCACATGTCAGCTACAGCCTATGTAAAAGGAAGAAAGGGTCAAGTCAGCCTGACCCATTTTAAAAGCTTCCCTCGGAGTGGAGGAAGGGTTCTGAGGGGCTGCTGCTGGTCTTTTCTGGACTCTCTTTTTGCTGAGCCGGACAAGCAGGGGCAAAGGAGGGTTCTGGGAGGAGGAACAAAGCCACTGGGCAGGCTACTGTGAGGAGGCTTTGTAAACAAGGGCATCAAAGCTAGAGGTTTTGAAATTCTGACTTTTTTACGTCATCCTGTCCTGAAATGCTGAACAAGCCCCAATTCTGAGAAACTGCCAAGGAACTACAGGAAATGATGACTGACTGGGCTCCAAGGAGGGGATCAGAGGAGAGAAGATGCTTCACAACAGGTAAAGATGCTGGAGGTGACTAGAGTAGGGGGGGGAGGTCTTACTGTCCTGTGAAAACTGGCAGTGGCAGTAGAGGCTGCCAGGTTGCTGGGGTCTGAAAGCAGAGCAGAGCAGAGGGCTGAATCTGAATGTGAGCACAGGACAGAAATACGGCCTCTCAAGGAAGTGCGCTGAAAGCAATTCCACCTAAGGTGACAACAGACTGTTCTCAGGAGTCTCATTATACAGTGGCTTTGGGCATAAGGAATCATTTGTGAATGATTTCAAAACAGATACTGGAATTCTAAGCGAGTATCTGAAGGTCGTATAACTAAGGCATAGCTACACGGATAAACCACAAAGGTGCCCGATTGTCATTTAACTTTCAGTTAATCTATTCAATAATGCCATTCATAGTACTTTTAAGAATCATAGAGAGAAAAATTTAACATGTACCTGGAAATAGAAAGCATCCCTTCCTCCAGAGAACAAATGAAAAAGGTTATGAAACCAAGTTCTCTAAAACATAACCTCATGAGCCTGCACCTTCTTGATCAACAGGCCAAAAAGGTCTCACACATGCACAGGAGGCATGTGCAAGGATTTTTATAATACCAATCTTTATAAAATTGAAATATTGAGGAAATTTAAGTGTCCATCAGCAGGACGTGGCTCATGAAACAGTGAGGAGCCATTCGCAAATATGCCACATAGCAGTATAAATACACAAGGGCAAGTCAGCATCCCATCAGTTCACACATGTATACATGAAACACTTATAAAAGTTTGCAAGCACACGCATGGTCCCATGTGAGGAGGAGAGACTGAGATATGCAGTATTCAGGAAAGAAGTTGCTTCTGGAGAGAGGAGAAAGATGTATTTGCTGGGAGTAACTGAGGGAATGTCCAACCACTTGGCTCATCTCGATCTTTAGGTTGCTAGTGTGTCCACAGGCATTTACACTTTTTACCCCTTTGTGTAATTTTGTAAGTATACAAAGTCTGTATACTTAGTAAGAAGTTTACAATAATTCTCAAATTAATTGCAATTTGATAAATTCTAACATGATAGTGACTATATTTTTTAAAGGAAAGGAAAAATACTCAATTCAATCTCCCTAAAATGCTATGTCATTTTGGGTATTCTCTGAGTCTTTACCCAAATAAATGTTTTGTAATATGGTAATGATGATATAGCACAGAATATATTAATGAATCATTAATGAACTTAATATTAAATATTTAGAATTTTAATGTTTCAAAATCTCTGCAGTTGTCAATTATAATAAACCTCCAATACGTCATTGCAAAGAAATGCCTTAATTTTAGACATTCTCATCTTCTTAAACATGTATTACTTATAATTATCCATACAAATAATGTTGTACAGAATATTTTTGTGTTTTATTTCCTTTTTACAATTATTTAAGGTATGTTCCCAGAGGTAAGATCACAGATCAGGACATTTAGGTGAATCATTATACACTCTCAATACATTTTAAATACAAATGGTTGCAAGATTTTTGCTTCTCAACAAAAATGGAGAATAGGCATCACATTTCCCTTTCTACTTAAAACATAAAAAACCCCACCTTACGGCCTTGAGAAAATTCCCAAGCCATGTTGCAGGGAATTGGCAGAGCTAAGGGTTCATGACCCTCCCAAAGTTCAAGAACCTGGAAGGGCAAGATACATGGAGTTACTATGATGGATTGTGAGAGAGCTATCCAAAAACAGAACTTGGAAATTGACAAAAGATCCCGTTCAATACTCAACAGAGAACCAATCATAGATGTAACTACTAGAGGCCAAGGAAAGAACCATCCAAAAGGATGAGGTAGAAAAATACCTAGTTCTCATAAAGAGCTAGTCTCACCACCTAGAAGAGTCCTAATTCATAGTATATTGGGTACAAAACTCAAGTATCTTATCTTAGTCATGGGGAATAATTAACCTTATACTGGCTCTCTAATAGTATGTAACTAATCTTAAAATCAAAACTCAAAAGAATCATACTTTTTTCAAGTCACTTAACTGTGTCCCAAAATAAGCATTACAAATATTTTTTTTTAAATACAAAGCATGAATGTATAATAAGGCAAACTTCAGTGTCTGAAGTTCAATAAAAAATTATCAGATATGCCAAGAAGCAAATATGACCCTAATTTGGAGAAAAATTGAAACTGAAATAGAACTGAAACAAATATTACAATTATCAGACTAGACATTAAAACAGGTAAGCAACACATTGAATATATTCAAAAAGTTAAGTAGGGATACAAAAGACATTAGGAAATCAAATTGAGTATCTAGATAAAATCACAGTTTCCAAGATAAAAATTATAGTGATGGGACTACTGGCAAAATAAATAAATAAATAAATAAATAAATAAACAAACAAACAAATAAATAAATAAATAAATAAATAAATAAATAAGTAAGTAAGTAAGTAAGTAAATAAATAAATAAATAAATAAATAAATAAATAAATAGAAGAAAAGATTAGTGAAATAATTGAAGACATGGTGATTGAGAAACTACTCTAGATGAGTAACAAGAGCAAAAAGAATTTTAAAATGAATAGAAAGTCAGTGAGTTTGAAATATCTTTGAACATTCCAACATACTTGCTATTGGAGTTCCTAGAGGAGAAAGCTAGAAAAGACAAAAAAGAAATTGAACAAATAATGACCAAATATTTTCCATATCTGATGACTATATTATAGGCTTGCAGATCTAAGAAGATCAATGAGGCACAAGCAGACGAAACAAAGAACACTAAACTAATTCATGTCATAAAAAAAATTGATCAAAATCAGTTACAAGAAGTAATAAATGCAAGAGGAAAACAGACACTACATACAGAAGAACAAACAGAATGGCAGTGAATTTCTTGATAGAATAGTGCAAGTGAGAAGACAATGGGGAAACATATGTAAAACACTAAAAGAAAAAACAATTTTGCACACAGTGAAAATATCTTCTTAAAACAACTGAAATAAGGGTTTGTTTGTTTTTTTCAGACATGCAAAGGTAAAATAATTCACCAATGACACACTGTAGTATGAAGAGATCCTACAGGCAGAAAGGATATGATGCCCAATGGAAACAAGAGTTAATGATAATGAGTAAAGAGCATGGGGGACAGGTAACTCTGTGATAAAGGATTTTTTGTTATTATTCAAATGTCCCTATAAAGATAACTGGCTGCTTAAGCAGAGAAAGAATAATGTGGTGTAAGGTTTATAACAAATGCAAAAGTATGACAAAAGAGACAAAAATTGATAAGGGAAAAATGACACTGTCATTAAGTTTCTTACACTCTAGGAAGGGATATATCAACTGAAGAATGTCTGTGATGAGTTAAAGATGTACTCTATAAACTCTAAAACAACCACAAAAATAACAGTTATACCTAAAAAACAACAAAAGTGATTTAAAAATCCTAAAAATAATGAAATAATCTCTGAAAATCAAAGAGAAAACTGTAACAATGTACAGATAGGACAAATAGAAAGCAAACAGCAAAATGACAGGTTTAAATTTATTACTGATCACATTAAGTATAAATGTTCCAAACACTTGAAAATTTTAAGTCAAATTATATTTTTTCAAAAAGAGACCTAACTGCTTCCTACAAAAACAAACATCTCCTATAGATGTTAAGAGTAAAAGGGAAAAAAATACAAGTTAAGAGTAAAAGGGAAAAAAATAAGATAAACTACACTAATACAACACAAAGAAAGCTATAATGATTATCTCAGATAGGACAGATTTATGATAAACAGTCAGGGGTAAAGGATGTCATTTGAAAATGATAAATGAAGCCATTTATCAGCTAAATATAACTAAAAATTCATGTCCATAACAACAGTACTTCAAAGTACCAGAAAGAAAAAAAGAAACAGAAAATTAAGAACAGAAAACCCACAATTTTCATAGTTGAAAACATCAGCACAATGCTCACAGAAATTTATAGAACAAGCAGAAAAATCAATAATAAAATAGATGACTGGATAAAATGATCCATTATTTGACCTAATTGCCCTGTAATTAGACTATTTCATCCAACAGAATGTACATTTTACTCCAGTATCTATAGATTTACTCCAGTATCTGTAGATTCTGACTTATAAAAATAGTCTCACTACACAAAGGATTTAAGCCATATAAACTGTGACCTCTGATCACAATGGAATTAACTTATGAATAAAAGAAAGATATCTGGAAAATTCCCAAATATTTATATGATAAAAATATACTTTGAAAGAGCCCAAGGGCTAAAGAAGAAACCAAAATGGTAATTAGAAATATTTCACGTGAAATAAAAATCCAATATAGTAGCTACATTTTCTGTTTTTTTATTAGTCATTTTGCTGTTTACATATTTATGTGTATACATATGTTGTATAGATATACACACACATATATTACCTCTTATATTACATACATATATTACCTCATTGCATTCTCCGGGGTAGTAGTTACATTTTTGTAGCTTTTTTTCCAAAAAGGGTTGTCCAGGCCAAGATGGCTGTGTTGGTGAAGTCTACCCAATGTTTACAGATAGAAAAATAACAATCCTCACAAATTCTTTGAGTAAATTGAAGAATTTTCTCAATTTTCCAATGAGACTGGGTTTATCATGGTAATAAAACTAAAGACGCAAGAGGAAAAGAAGACTATAGACCAATATATCTCAATATATTACTGTTGAAACAATAAAATTTTAGCCAATCAAGTTCAACAAGAAAAATGCATTTGCCCAAGTAGTGTTTACTCCAGTTTCACGATTTTAAAATGAATCTATATGATTCATCATAACAAATGAAATTTTAAAATGTTCCTTTAGATGGGCATACTCATCATAATAGTAAAATCTATGATGCCTTTGCAAAAAAACTCACAGGAAAAGGGACTTTCCATAAAAGGATAAAGATCATCTACGAAAAATCTGCAGATAAAATCCTATCCAATTTTGAAAGACTGAAAGCTTTTCTCTTAAGATGGGTAACGATAAGAATCTTGTGAGGTTAAGATTCTACCTCACAGCAAGAAAAGCAAAGTAACATCATCCCCTTCTGCCTGGAAGTCTTGGCTGTTGGACTCTGAGGACAGTTTTCCCAGAAGGGGAGGCTTCCCCACTTAGCATAGCTGACCAGACTTAACCTGTGCAGGGGACCGGACCTGTGCCACTTGGCCTTTCCTCCTGCCAAGCTCCTGTATCTTCTGTCCCCATGAGGATGTCACACCCCTCCTTGTCATACCCCTCCATGCAAAGGACCAGATGAAGTCCCTGTCAGGAGACTAGCTAAGGGAGGGAAGGGTCAGCCCTGTGAGGAGGGATGAGTCGACACTTTATTTCAGAGTCTATATGCTGTGGGCAGCACTACTTTGAAGTCCCAGGATTACAGTTCTTGCTTTGCTTTGAGCTTTGAAACTGACTTCCCTTTGAGGGAGCCAGCATTCGGGACTCAGAGAGGAGGATCAAGAAAGTATCTGGTGTCATTGTTAACTTCCTGCCTTAGAAAGTTGTGGCCCCTGTGGCACCTGATTATATTACACCAAAATGTATGCATGGTTAGGACACTGGTGCAAAAGCAAATATGCCCATCAATGTCAGTATGTGTGACATCCTAAAGTCCAAGTTAAAAAACAACTCATTGCATCTTGCAAGAGAAGAACCTGTTCTCTCTTTAATGACCATTTCAGCCTGCCCTGTCCCTTCCTGGTGCAATAACTGCAAACACTGGGAACTTCCTAGAATTGCACGTTCCTTAGTGCCACTGTCTCTAAAGACAACAAAGGATCAGCATCTGAAAAGTTGTTTGGCTCCCAAGAGAGTCATCTTGCATTGACTCCATGAAGCTTAAACTTGCCAACCAAGACACATGTTTCAAGTTGCTTGTAGTCTGCCTGGGTCAATTTTATTTTAGTAAAATATCAAAATCCTGAAGCCTAAATGACAGAAACTGGTGCAAAGAAACAGAAAACTGAGCCAAATAAAAAGATGCTAATAAGCTGGAGTATCTAAGCAGTTAGTATGTCCTGCGGGTGATAAGCCACCCCAACTCATAGTAACCCTGAAAACAGGATGATGATCACAAACAGAATAATCAAGTGCAGGGAACAATAGCTTAAGGAATGAAGTCCGAAAGGGATTTCTTCCCAGAACCTCAATAAATAGGGCCTCTTACACATTTAGTTCCAGCACTTCTCCAGAGGAAAAACCTCACTTGACACACCCAGAGATTTCACACTGGTTGCATTCCAAAAGGCAAATCTACATTATACGTAGAGGGTCCTTCTAAAGAGCAGTAACCCTCAGCAACTCCCACAAGGAGAGAGTCCTGCCTCGTATTTTTCTGGCAGTTATAGAAGCATAAAACTGGGAACCGTTTTTAAGCATCATTTTCTCATATCAAAATGGCAAATTTTAAATACAGATAGATATGTCGTTTTTGCCTATTTTCACATGTCAAGGGAAAAAACCCAGTAATTTTTTGTAACCACTTCTTTAAGGAATACACTACACACTAATGTTACCAAAATTTCCCACTCTTTACAATGGTCTGCTAAATTGTGCCAAGCCCTTCTTTGAATGATGTCTCCATAAACATAAAGTACAATCCATGCTAAGGAAAAGACACTTTCCCACACACATCAGACACTCACACACACAGAAATTATTTTTGAAACTTAAAAATATTTCATGGTCAACATCTCAAGCTAATTGTGTTACAATTGCATCATTAGTTGCTGAGGATTAAGAAATTTACTTCAAATACCTTGAACCATTTGTTTTTAAATTTTGAAGGCAGATTAACCTTCCGCTTACTCTATTCTTTTAGTAAGACATCACAACTTCAGAGAGACCTTCCCAGTCTACCCCATATAAAACGCCTGCCTACCTCACATTAGCCACCCTCCACCGCCATGCCCTGGCTTTATTTTCCTCCATGGCAGAAATCACCACCTATCATTATGACATATATTCTTTATATGTTCCCGTGTATCGCCTTGGCTAGAAAGGAAAGTTCCATGAGGCAGAACCATATCTGCCTTGTCCACCACTGCATGCCCTAGTCCTGGCTCGGTGGGCATAGCATGAATTTTTGTTGACAACAGTAGGCAGGCAGAGAAAAGAGGAGCCAAATTCTGAAGCTTCAAGTAAAACTCTGCCTCACTAATTCTAACATTATTTTAGTATCTACACCACTGAGATAATCTATAGGCATCACTTCACTGAATCCTGATAGCAGGTGATAGAAATCATTAGGATACCAGATTGAGAGATGAGAAATCTAGATTGAGATAGTTTAAGCACTTGCTCAAGTCTTTAAGAAATCCCAGTTTCTGAAGCTAGGCTGAATATTTTATTTTTGAAAGGTTAACAACATGAGTAAAATTTCTCTGTTTAATCATTTGTATGTCACCGGGAAAGTACCCACTAATCTGTTCAAAGAAAACACCCAGAGAGGATGTGGAGGAAGGAGGCGGCATAGCTGAGAAGTAGCAGGAAAGGGTGAGAGGCACTTAGCTGCCAGGTCCCAGCCGGGCCAACACTCACCTGGATTTCAGGTTTCTTCTTCAACACACATTTACTGCTCCCGCCCTGGCTGGTTCTCTTTGACTCTTTCAGCCTGTGGTAACTTTTTTCAGCTCCCCAAAACGTCTGCAAGTCCAGGGGCACTGTGGGAGCTAGTGACCGTGACTGGGCACCAGGGTGTCTGCCGTGGCCCAGCCTCTGGTGAATCAGGCGCTCAACACCTCATAGTGAGAGCTGACTCGGGACGCAATCTGATTCATCGGCCCCCGGGATGCCTGGGCTTTGGTCCCAACTAATAAAGCATTTACCCACAGACTAGATGCAATTAGATGGGAAAACAAACAAGAAGTAAAAGGAAAGTCAACATGCGATGAGCAAGTGCATGCATTCTTCATCATTAAGTACCAATAAGTGGGCTGAGTGTAGACCTGCAATTAGAGCGTGTGTGGGGACACTAGGCCGGGACTATGCCAACTCCAGCACTAATTCTGCAAAAGCCATCTCTCCTGACAGAAGAGTCTGGTCAGGTACCTTTTCTTCAAGTACACTGTCGTACTGCTTCTAATGTTCAAGGTGACAGCACAGAAACAAATATGTGAATCTACCCCTCTGGGGACAGACAAGTCAGAGAATATTGCATTCATGTGATACATTTAATGAATACCTACTATGTGCCAGAAGCCTATGAAAACACTTGTAAACAATGCTATGTTCTGCCTAAAAACTTAACTCACTACAGCTCTACTCAACTCCATGCTTCACCCCCTCCCAACCCAATTAAACTGGATTTTGAGACATAGAGTGCCCCAGCTTCTTATCACAGAGATCACTGGAGGCTATCAGAAGCATGCTTTTTTCCCATGAACACATTAGAGATAGAATTGTTTCTGAAACACCAAGCATAGGCAGTATTACCAAATACTAGTTCAAAAATCAGAGAGAGCAAATTTTATGGCAAAAAGGCATCTTATAATATTTTGGTCCCTAAATCCCTGGGATTACAATGATGCGAAATTTATATATAAATAAGTTTTTAAAAATTAAAAAAAAAAGAATTTAAGCTTCTATATCTTATATGAAAAACACATCAAAGAGGGTTTTTGTGTTAAAAGAAAATGTTCATAAAAGACCAAAATCTGCTTTCAAAAAATAATAATAATATTTTGGTCCCTTTCTCCATAGCACTCAACGAGACTTCACCTCAGTAACACACAGACCTTTAAGGCCTTTACCTCCCTGGGCATTCCAATGGGTGGCAGGCCACCTCTGTCTGCAGAATCTCAGCTTATCTTGCCTTCAAAGCTTTTCAATGTCCGAAAACTTTATGTTCTCTTTTGCTCATCCTAGGTTGACTAACTAATTAGAGTTTCTTCTCAACTAGAGGCTATTACTGCCCCTGAGGGCCTTGAACTTTCCTCCTCTGGATGAGGTATCTGTGATGGTGTGCAGTTCAACAGGCTATCAAGAAAATATCAGACAGTGTAAGTCCTTGGCCGCAGATTTCTCAGCTGGTGGATTCATCTAAAAGTGAATGAATTAGACTATGGTTCTCTAAGAAACAGAACTAATATGATGTGTATGGAGGACATATACATAGATAAGAGTTATACAGGCGATAGGTGTAAAAAGTCATATCTACCTATCTTTATCTACCTATCTCAATATAGCTGCAAATATATACTATATGGATATATAGATAAAGATATATATAAATAATTGGATCATACCATTATAGAGGTTGACAAGCCCCAGATCTGTAGGGTTGACAGCAGGCTGGCAACTCAGGGAGGAGCTGCTACTGTAGTTTAAACCTGAAGGACAAGGTGCTGCAGAATTCTCTTTCTTGAGAAACATCACTCTTCTGTTCCATTTAGACCTTCCACTGAATGGATGAGGTCTACACATTTTGGCAGATAATTTGCTTTAAAATCCACTGACTTAAATGTTCTTTTCATGCAAAAAAAAAAACACAAAAACCCACGCATAGACACATCCAAATATCTGGGCACAGTCAAGTCGACACATAAAATTTTGCAGCACAGAGAGCTAATACACTCCCCTCTCCCCCTTCTCACCTTTTTTATGCTTCCAGAAACACTAATTATTTTTTACTATAATAACATATCTTTTAGTAATACAAGTGCCATTAGTAACTTAGAATTTCTATAAATCATCTTTGACAATCTACAAATTTACCCACTTTACAAAAGTCATTATACCAATCTCAAGTTTAAGAATCTCTAAATACACCATCTGTTTCCTAGGGGAAAATATCAAGCTTTTGAAAATAGGAAAAATAAATTTGACAACAGAGCAGAAGTTTTTCCAATGTGAATTTTCTTTAGCTAGTCAGTTCTGGGGAAAAGACAGTAATTCAGGGAGCACCATAAATATCTGGCCAGTGAAAAGGTAAATGCCAGAGCCTCAATAAAGAATACTCAATGCAATTAAGTAGCCTTTTCTAACTTTAAGAAAATATTATAGTAACATTCAAAAATACTACATATTAAAATTAGTACTGCTTGTTATTTTTCTTAGAGTTTTATAAGACATGAATGCTAATTTTTCAACTTAGAAAATAAACATTTGAAGAGGACAGAGTCTGTAAAAGTGATAAAGGCAGTGCCCCTACCCCCCAACCCTCCCACCCTCACCTTTGACAGAGAGAGGACAGAAAGCACATTACTGAGCAAACCATGATGGCTGCACTTCCTGTTTGGGTCCCAGTGCTGATCTGTCTCATTTTCACAGAGCATGTCTTCATAAAAAGCCAGGGATGGAGCTAACTCTACAAAGAGTCGTTGTGAGACCCAATAAAATCACCCTCATTATAAGTATCTCTAGCCACCATGTTGGTTTTTAATTCCAGGGTTATAAACTGGGATCTAAGTTCCCATTTGTAAAACAGCTTTGATGTGGAGCTGGTGAGGACCAGACTGGCAAAGGTGGGTATTTCCTGGGAACCTTTAGATGCTGGCACCCATCCCCTACCTCTCCCTCGGGCTAGTACACTAGTAAAGGCACTTTACAAGCATAGACCATTGTTATCTGAAGATCTCTAAGTACTTGAAAGAAAGAGCATTAATTTCTCAGACTTCTCAAGGGGATAACCTGGAGATTTAGGTCAGTTCAATTCTGAAGTTCAATTCCAATTCTGTCCCATTAAAAGGCAAATTAGAATACTGGCAACTTTTAAAAGGTTAAACTTTAGAAGGGTTTGAGGGGACTATGAACCCAGAATCTCAACCGTGTAACTATTTCCTGTTATCCTCATTTCCTAGGGCTAGATCTACATTTTACTGTTGACCTGATCACCTTCCCACTTTATTCGGAATGAGTGTTTATCTTCCCTCAATTCCTCACTGCCAAAATTGAAAGGAAGAAAGGAAAACTTAGAGCAACATTCTTTTAATAATCTTCCTTTGAAAGCGACATTAAGAAAACTAACCACACACATTTCCTCCAGCAAGTCAGCCTGGAAAAGAGGGGGGGATAGAGAGATGAGATGTGCCTTGCTCCTCCAACAGGGCTTAGAAAGAGGGAGGCCACAGAGAATAAATAACCCCAGGGCTGGGATTGGGATGGGGGAGCCACCAGTCCTTCCCTGAAAGAGAATTTCTATCTAATCAGCCCTTCTTGGTCCCACTTTAAACTACCCTCTCTTCTCTCCTCTCTGTATCTCCACCAGTGTGCCCACTCTCTGCTTACTTAAAGCATTGATACCACTCAGAAAACAGAACTCCAGTAGTCAAGAGCAGGCCTGGATATAGCAGCCAAATATATTCAAATACACTAATTCAATTGAGTCCACAAGATCACAAATCTCTACACTACTCTTCACACCATGAGCTGCTTCATCCCAAGTGCATCTGCAGTCTTTGAAAGCTTGTGCTTGGAAGACCCCTTGCTGGTCACAAGGGTATCCAGTATGGTATTCCTGGATCATTGTTCCATCAATTGCCTGCACTTCTAGCCACCAAAGTCCTGAGAGTCATACCAGAAGGAAGGAATGCTGTTGTAAACTAACTTCCAATATTCTGCCTCTGACAAACAGTGCAAATAATTAGCTACCATAGCCTTGACTCTCAATATCATCACTAAGATTGGAACCTGGTGGAATTGAACAGACCTGAGATACAGAAATTTTCTTTCTTCCTCAAAGGCCCTACAAACCTGTTTAACACTTTATGCCAACCCCTCTCCAGGCTGGCAGTTCTAGATGCGTCATGGAGGCATCTGCTTTGATCTATGGAAGTATGCTTGTTGCAGCAACATGATGAAAGGGATTATTATGTAAATACAAACTCCACAAAGCCAGAGGCAGCAGCACTGAGTCTTCTGCAGGGTCCTCATTGGATGAAGTCAGAGACTTTGCGGGGATGTGGAGAGAGTTCCTCCAAGCTATACCCCCATTGTCATGTCATAACTAGGCCTCTACCCGAGATCTACCTATTTGACTCATCACTTCTGTCCATTCTGGGGGGCATTCATGAGCCCATCAGCCTCAAATCCTGCCTTTCCTCTTCGGAACAAGTATCCTAATGGTACCAAAACTACCCTCAGAAAAGTTATGCTTTGATTTTAATTAGTTCAAAATAGTGACAATGTAGAAAGATTTGATCACCCACAATTCCACCCAACTAAGGCCCCAGGTTTGCCTGCTGCAGTCACCACCTTGACAGCATCCCTGCTGGATGTCTGAACAATCGCTCACACTCCAAGTGCACTTGAGTCATAACAGAGCCGTAACCTGTTGACCTCTCTGGAGAATAACTGGGTCTCCTGATACTGAGCCCTAATCTCGCTGCAGATACTTTTCAAGCATGGCCCCCTGATTCTGGCCTCAGGGGCTACACACAGCATCATTGCCCATCTTTTTCCATCTTCACTACACAAATAGTCAAGTCACAGCAAGTCTTCCCTGCAAACCTTGCCTTCACATCATGGCCTGGATTCCAGCCAGCTCAGCCCATAGAGTCTAAAGTGCAGAGTATCCTCAAGGTGAGTCTCAGCAGCACAAATAGCACCGAAATGATGATGTATCTTTGTTGGATGCATCAAATCCATTAATGCAGTGCAAGCTAGTTGTGGCTATTTTTTTTTTGGTGAGGTGGAGAGCGCATTTACAGCATTGAGTTGCAGATGATGTCCACTGACCTTTTCTTTTATTTTGATATATAATACCCAAGAATTACAAAAGCAGTAAGAGAGGTTTCAGATACTCTGGCCAACTTTCTCCCAAAAGTTACATTTAATAAAGCTTGAGTTCAGTACCAAAATCAAGAATTTCACATTGGTATAGTGAGTATGGATAGTTCCGTAACATCTTATATATGCAGATTCCTATAGCCACTGCTGTAGTTGTAAGAAGTACTACTCCAATACTACAAAAATCCTCCCCAGTCACTTTCTCTCTCACACTACCTCAACTAACCATCCCTAATCTTTGTAGGAGTGGTATCATACAGTATATGACGTTCAGGGTTGCCTTTTTGCAAACAACACCTTTAACACTCATCCTAGTTTTTTTGTGTCAATGTTCCATTCTTTCTTTATGCTGAGCAGCATTCCATGATTGGATGCACCAAAGTTTAACCATTCACCTACTGAGAAATGATCCATTTTATTGAAATTGCCAAATTCAAGTGTACAGAGTCATTTGTCCTTTATTATGAGGTCTACAGGAACATTCCCTTTTATCCCCAATATTTGTGATCCATGTCTTCTTTCCTTTTCTTGCAGGAGATTTAGCAATTTTTATTATCTTTTCAAAAGAATAGGTTTTTGCTTCATTAATGTTCTTTATGTTTTTAATTTCAATGATTTATGTTCTTGATTATTTTCTACTTCCTTTGCATTTATTTTGCTCTTCTTGCTTAAATTTCTGGAGACGGTAGCATAGATTACTCATTTTGATACTTTTCTTATTTTCTAATATAAAAATTATTAATGCTCCTCTCTAGGACAGTTTTTATTATATCCCTTAAGTGTTGACATGTTGTAGTTTCACTTTTATTCCAATGTATATTTTAGTTCTTTTGAGACTTACAATCTGAATTATTTATGAAGGTGTTGTTTAATTCCAAGTATTAGAGATTATTATGCTATCTTTCTGTCATTAAATTCTATTCTGCTTTACAGAATAGTGGTTGAATACTATACTGCTTGATTTTAGCTTTTAAATATGTTAAAGTTTACAGTACATAGTCTGTCTTAATATATTTCCACGCACCTTTGAAAAGAGTGCATGCACTGCTTTTACTAATTTGAGTACCCTAAAAATGTCTGATGGTATGATTGAATTCTTCTGTGTGCTTGCTCATTTTCTAATTATTCTTTTAATTTTTGAGAAAGAGACACTGAAGTCTCCAACAACAACTGAATTGGTAAATGTTTCCCTTTAGTTTTATCAGTTTTTACAACTGTGTTATTTCATGCATACACATTTAGGGTTGATATGCCCTCTTAGTGGACTGGCCTTTTTAACATTACATATCTGTTTCTGGTAATTTTCTCTGCCTTATTTCAGCTGAGCAGCAGCAGAAGTCCTGAATGTCTGCTTGGCCCCCCTACAGCACCACCCCAAGAAGGTGGGAGATGGGCACAACTGCCACCAGGTAGAGGTAGATGTCCAGGTTCCGTATGTGGCTTCCACTCACTCCTAGGGAAAAGGAGGTTCTTTAATGCCAGAAAGACATGAACATGCCAGCTTCCCACCTAAGAACATTACAGAGAACTACTAAGAAACCAGATGGTATTGTGAGGAAACCCAGAGGCACATTCTGACATGACAGTGACAAATGGGGGTGCAAGAAAACTTGGGGTCCACAGCCCATAACAAATGTGAATGATGGCGAATCTCCAAGGACCTCATATCCAGAGGCCCCACCCTAGAGAGAAACCATAATGAAGGGAAAAGAAGGAGTTGCCTGACCACACAGCTAACCAGCTGCAGTCTGAAGGCTCAGTCTGATGGGCAGGCAGGAAGTGTGAATGGAAGTTTTAACTCTAAAAGAAGACAGGTGAGGGGGCCTGCACTTATGGGGAACAAAGACCACATCAGATTGGAGTCCGGCAAGGACCTTTTAATCAAGCTTTACTATCATTCTTCAAGTTTATATTTCTCTACTTTTGTTTTTCTTTCCTTTTTAATTGTTATTTCTAGAAAAGATTCCATTTGAAAAAGTACATGATTTTAGCTGAAGTAAGGGCAAACGGGGACTTTGCCTAGGCATTAGTATTGGGCCAGCCTTGCTCACAGAGTGTGTCCCGACTGATGGGAAGCAGCCTCCGTGCTGCAGAAGCAGACAGGAGTGTGGGAACAAGCCCTTCCCTCCTCCTCTACACTTTGATCCTCACCAGAAGTCTGTGCAGGTCTACTCTGCATCCCACAGGGAGGCAGCGCCCGGGGCAGCTTCTCAGGCAGGTGGCTGCAGTCACAGAGGCCAACGGAGGCCTACACACACATGGGGGCCAGCACGGGGCCCGAAAGGAGAAAACACAACTGTGCAAGTAGTAGGAAAGGCTCAGCGGGTAACCCCTGTCCAGGGCTAACTATAAAATGCCTAACTGGGCACAGTGGGGCACCAACTTCTTTAAATCCATTTTTGTTACTGACAGGAGGTCACCAAGGCATATTTGTAAAATTATAGAGCAATGGCCTAAAATTAGAATGTCACAAAATGCATAAATATTGGAGACCATTCTGTTTAGACTGTCTTGTATTTGTCTAACAATCAGACAGAGTTACCTTGACCCTCTTCATGGGGAGGCAAGATGAATTTTCCAAACAACTCGTTTGTATTAATCAGGGGTCAGCAAACCACCATCCATGGACCAAATCTGGTCTACCACCTGTTTTGAACCACCTACAAGCTAAGACTGTTTATACACACACACACTAGTAGTTAATTTCATGTTAGGGATTACTACTTTTGAACCTTTCATGAACTGGTTCCCCACCCACCCAACAAAATTTCACTCCTATCACTAAAGAACCTGAGTCAGAAAAACATTGTCCACTCTTACTCTATTTGGAACTTACTCTATTTGGAACTTACTCTATTTGGGGAACTATCAGTAAATTGACTTTCTCTTTTATCACAGAAGTAAATACAATCTTGCCTCTTGGTTGGTAATGCTTAAAATATTTTCTTCAGGTCCTTTACAGAATAAAGGCATTGACTTATTATTACATAAATCACATAAACAAAACAGCAAAAATTAAAAATCTTGAAGATACTGTTAAAGCAACCACACAAAATATGTGAATATTCAGTAACTACCATTCGTGAGTGTATAGTAGTCCCACTCAATCGGCATTCTGTAATTTAAAGGTAATGGGTGCATTTAATTGAAACCATTCTTTAAATCAGACTCCACTGCTGGATGGGACTTTTCCTCCAAGGGCCCTTCTGTTTTCAGACAATGTGTTTTCAGGCTGTTTTCAGCCTGATTGAAGGGATTCCAGCTACAGCCTCTCTCCTGAGCATGATGGCCATCATGTTCACACCTCAGATTAACCCTCTGCTTTTCCGGGGATTAGGTTAGTGGGCTCCTGCCAACCCTACGTCAGCACGGGCTTGTGAGTCACGAGGGCATGGAGGACTGAGAACCCTAGGCCAGAGACCCCTTGTAGACCTCTCAACCTGGGAGGAAGCCATCAGTCTAGAGGAGGCAATTTGGTAAGTGAAAATAGCACACTGAACTGAAACACTGGACAAACTCACAGAGCTCTAGGTTTTGACTCACAGCCCATTGTCACAGGCAACTGGTGATGCTAAGGGGATTTTGTTTGTTTGTAACGCTGATATTTCTGAATCTGAAAGCCTGGGTTTCCCAGAGTAGCAGTGGGGTGGAGTTTGAAGGAACAAATGGGACAAGTTAGCAAAACACGAAACAAAAGAAGGAAAACATTATACAGACATCAAAGTGACCCCCGACTAGCCCGTGGGGTCTGCAAGCCTCACCCCACCCCCACAGTGGAGTAAACTTTTACAGATGGCCCTGTTTTTGAAGAACCTTCTAAGGACACACATTTATAGAGTCAAATAAAAGTTAGACCTGGAGTTGGCAAGTTAGCACTAGAAACGTAACTCCTTTTCTTGTGCTGGGGGTGTGCCTCCAGTACCACTTAGGGCAGTCAAGCTTTTATAAAGCAGGGGAAAGGTGAAACAAGCAGGCCAGACCCAGTTCCTGTGGCCAAGTACCTTTAGCAACAATAACCCAAGACAATTAGATAGGCAGATGCTGGACTTAGGGGCTCTGTTAAGAAGGTTCTATCCCTCATGGCTACTCGAGGTGAGGGCCAGTCCCTCCCAAGAACAGCTGTCTCTTCACCTACACCGTGCCATATCTGGTTCGGCCTGTCAGTCACAGCTTGCCCTGAAAAGCTTCCCTTCATTTCACCAGGAGGTAACAGCACAAGGCTGAAAAGGTCATTAGAGGACCACACCTCCACCTGGCTGTGAATGGATCTTCTACATCCTGGGGGAGAGGCAGCAGAACTGACCTTCAGGTACCTGAAGGCCTATCACTGGATTCAAGAACAGAACTGCTATGTGCCCTGCATCCAGGGCCAACAGGAGGATTTTACAGCAATGTAATTTCAGGAAGAAAGGGCTTTTGTTAGTCACAAGTGTCCAAAGTGGCATGGGTAGCCAGGATGGTAAAGTTTCCTGTCTGTGGAAGGTCCACCAGTCATGGCAGGGAAGCTAGTTCAGATGCTCTATAGCCCTCGCATTCTCACAGGGGGCCCTCACATTCAAGAATTCGATTCTTGAATTCTTAAAACTAATGGGACAACTGTCAACAACATACAGGAATTTTGGCGAAGTCACACTATTCAGTTTTCCCCTTCCCCTGTCCTACATACATACACACACACACACGCACACACACACTTTACTGGGAGCCTCTTCTGTCAGATTTTCTTACCTTGTAATCTGTCTGCAAGCCCTAGAGGGTAGACCAGGTTGTGCCCTGGTTTCCTGAATAACCAAGTCATAAGGCATCCTCTTAGCAGACCTCCGTGAGATGGTGGGTCACCAAGGTTAAGCCAGAATTATCCACTGATACTTCAGTCCCCCTCACTTTCAACTGTTATGGGTTTTGTTTCTAATAAACCTCAGTCAGAGACCAAAAGCCCTCGACCCTTTCAGGAGTCATTGGACTCCCCTCTCCTGAGTTCATTCTGTGTCACCGGCAGAGCCACAAGCCATGGTCCACTTTGTGGAGGGGCCGCTCGAAACTGCCTCAACAACATACCCTGTAAAGGTCTTGGAAATTTCCAAGGACAGCAGGCTGATCATTAGCCACCTTCTCCCTCTCTAGATTCTGCTCCCAGCAGCACCAGGACTAGCATGGGCACATCTACCCCACTGGATCTAGACCCCATTGGGTGCTAGGACCCGAGGTGCTCTCATTCAATCCCACAGCAGCCCATAAAGGGGACATTTCTTCCTGTTAAGTCTGTTCAACATAACTCTATGAGTTACCTCATTAGTGGACAAGAAAACATGCCTTTCAGCATTTCGAGTCCATGATACTAAAACCTGATTTACACCTTGTATAAGCAGAGCAACTCAAGTTCTAAACTTCAGAGTTTACAGTTTCTGCTGCTGAAGCACCAGCATGCCTACCTCCTCTGTGGTGAGCTTGTGCTACCTGGAGTGCTCAGCTACTCTACGCTGCATCCCAGAGATCCCAAGCAGTATCTGCCACAGGTGTACTGGTCCAGCCCCATCCTCAGGGCTTCCAGCTGCCTCTCTGACCAAGTGCTTCCCTCTCCCTCATGGCCTCTAACTTCTCCTTGTGCCTCCTGTGTGTTGCAGTCACCTAGCTGTACCCTTACCCCTGTCACTGACTACAGAGTACTGCACGCCAGTTTTGATCCTACTGAGAGTTCAGGGCCCCTGTACAAAGTCAGTCACTCCCCCAGTGTGGTCAATGCTCAAGACACACAAATGGAGGCAACCCACAAAGACAGAGGACTCAGCTGGTAGTGCCCATGCCCTGCCTCCTGGTTACCTGGGTAACCATGATGCTGCCCAAACCTGCAGGACCTGTTTCAGCCTCTCTCTCCAGTATAAGACTCAGATATCCAACTGCCCGCTGACATTTCCACATCAATGTCCACAAGCAACTCCGACTCAACAAACACACCCCTCTAACTGCTCCCCCCCACCCCCATCTTCCTTAGTGATGTCACCGCGTGCCTTGTTACTCAGGCTGAGGACCTATTAGTCACCTGATGCTTCCCACATCCCCCAGCCCAGCATTGGCACACACAGATGGCTTTACCTCAGTGGGAAGGCAGCTGCCTCACCCTCCCCATTCTTTCCAGCAGGACCTCATCTTTCTCCTACCTCCCTGCTTGCCCATTCACAGACCAAAGAAAACTAGGGAAGCACCACCACCCCCAGGGAAGTTCAGGGAGGTAGACACCAAGTAGGCATCATGTTGGGGGCAGTGAGATGACCACCATGGGGAACACTCATTTTGGAGAGCCTTGAACAACAGGATGAAACACCACATTCCATCTCGTGTAATAGTAGCTTCTGACCTGTAAGCATGTGTTTTAACAACAGAACCTCTTTCAAAAGAATGCTTATATGCAAACATGAACTATAAGCTTTATCAGAGGAGAGGCTCTGTGGTTGAAGAGGCATGTGTTCCTTGCCTTCAGGCAAAGATAGGGCTTTGTGAATTATCAGAGGGACCCCAATATTGGTTGATTAGCATGTGGAAATCACTGATTTCTCTTGCAACGGGAACTCTGAAGACAACCTGAGAGTTCCTAAGGTAGTTTTGATTTCTGGTCTCCCACCAAAAGTGGGTAAGAATCTCAGCAGGGATTCCAGCAGGGAAGGACAAGCAGGTGATACTCTCTGCCAAGCTGGGAACAAGCCCAGTGACTGTGACAGCTCCCTCCACCAGCTGTGACACCCCAGAGACACTTCAGCTCGTCACTCTCATGCCAGTGGCCTGCAAAAGCTACAGTGGATATTGCCCCTTCCTTCTCTCCTCAGGGAAGGCATGACTGAGGGGAGCCCCTGTAGGGGAAGACCCTGGAGTCCCCCAAACATGCAGACCAAACTTAAGACTTTCTGGTTCATGGCAATCCTGCTTTGTGTGTGTTGGAAACCTACTAAAAAAATGAGACAATCCAGACTTCAGCATACTTTAAACTTTAAAAATTACAGAGCCTTGCTTATGTTCCAAATTACAGCTATGGAGAACAAACATTAGGGGCACAGTTTGGGGCCTGGGAAGAACTTAGGGTTTCCTCCAGTAATGGTATAAAAGCCACATGGTGGGGAGACCTCTCCAGAGGAAACAGCAGCAGCAGGCAGCAAAGCCAGGGGTGGGCACAAGCAGAGGACTGGGGTGGTAGCTTGCACGTCTAACAGCAAGGACAAGACTTGGTGAGAGGACAAAGGGGATGCAAAGAGGCTGAGCAGGCAGGAGACTCTGTGACGCATGTGGGAAAGCCTGAGAAGGGCCAGCCGTGGGCAGTCAAAACTGGTCTGGGGAGCCTGACTCTGAGCTGACAGCAGGCTGTAGACAGCTGGGGCTGAGGGACAGGAGCTGAGGTGACGTACTGTCATTCTGAGACATTTGTTTCTGACGTTCATCAGTTTTAACTGTTCCCCTGAGTTCTGTTGCATCAGCAGGGCATTCGAAAGGCAATTTTTAAATATCCAACAGGTTACTCTAACCGAAGGAGTTGCTGTTACAGAGAGGCTGCAGATGAGTCCTGGAGATGCTTTGCTCCTCTCAGTAATACAAAAGGCTATTCAGTGATTTCCGAGAGCAGGGGATACTAGCAGGTGAAAGCAAGGCAAGGAAGGGCAGGATGAATGCTAACCACCCTGCACCAGTGCTGGGGGACAGGAATGACTATGGACACTGAGAAAAGTCATAGTTGAAAGATAAAGTAGGGAGACAAACTAAGAACAGTCAGTAGAGGGAAAAGCAAGAAAACCATCACCTTGAGGAAGGACAAGCTGGAAGGTATTGTGTGTTCAGGACCACAAGCTGACCAAGGTTGGGTCACAGACATATGGAGGTGCGAGGGAGGCACAAATGGAGACTGAGGCTGTTTATTCTGGTCCTAGTTAGGCCTTTCACTGTAAGCGTGAAAGCACCCTGTTTGTAACATCCATGGCTCATTGTCCAGCTGGGAGGCCACAGACAATTCACTTCCACCCTCCCATCCTCAGCATCTCTATGCAAGCAAGAAGAGGCCCAACTAGGAGGTTTCTAGGGCATCTTCTGACTCTGAAAATCCTCCATGCTGCTGGGCCAACCACCAGACAGGTCATGGAACCAGAGCAGCCATGATCACAGAGACAAGGCCTGGGGGCTGTGGAAATGGGCCAAGGAAAAGTCTCTCCCCAACCCAAAGGCTCCAGGACTAGGTTCACCAACCATCTCAGTCACATGGTCACTTACCACAGGGGCCTCAAGGAGAATAAGACTCAGAATACCAGCCCCAACTACCCAGAAGCAATCCGTCAGGAATGCAAGGAGCCTGTGTTCATCCTAGCAGCGCTGAAACAGGCTGAGAATCACACAACACATTACAGAATAAATATGGAAACCCCCTTGGCCCAGCAATTCCACTCCTCTGCATGCAGCTGAGAAAAAAACCACACATGTAGAAGAAAACACAAGAATGGACAAGTTGGCACTGATTATAATGCGAAGAAATTGGACACGGCCTAAATATGGACCAACCAATTATTGCAACCGATTTATACAATGATGTACAATTCAGTAGTGAAAAAGGACAAAGGCCACATTAGCACTTTGCATGAATTCTACATTGTTGGTTCACTCATTCTTTCAACAATAAGTACAAGTATACACTCAGAAGAGCAAGACTCTGTGCCAAGGAGCTCTTCTACATGGTAGAGACATTTGACTGAAGTAAATGGATGAAGCCTTTGTCCTTCTGTGGAGTGGCTAAAAGCAGCCACCATGGAACACACTTGGTATGACTTGCTATAGGCACCCCCCAGAGGAGCAACAAAGCACTGTGTGTGGGGGGAGGGGAGAGAGTTCTTTCACAAAGTAGTCAGGAAAGACCAATACTGGTTATGCTTACCTTCAACTGAACAGAGGGTACACATGGGTTCACTATTAATATTCCTCATGCCTTTATCTAAATCTGACATAGTCCAAAATAATTTTAATTACAATACAACTGATAAAGGGAGTAATTAGTAGATGAAAGTAGTCTTTCACCTTAAACCAAATATACCCCATTCTCTTGATCCCAAATGTCTCTCATCTCCACACCCAACCCCACACAGACAGCTTAGGGCTCATTCAGGGTGGGGGAAGCTACAGCCTGCAGACATATGCCTGAACACACCTTTGGTGGGTACAGGCACGGATGATGAAGGTTATACTTTGTTTCCTACCCGCACACAACCCAGCTTCCCACCCAGGGAGGCTGGTGTCTCATCCTCCAGGTCAAGAGGGACGTGGATGCTCAGGTGCTCCTGAAATCCAACCAGTTTTTATAGCGCCTGCTATTGGCTCACTGTATCAATCAATTGATGGGAAACCTTGATATTTGCAATAACACGGATTGACTTTGAAGGCATCATGCTAACTGAATAAGACAAAAACAAATACTGTCAAACACCTATGATCATCTCATTTAGAAATGGAATTTAAAGTACCAATTAATCAAACTCATATATAAAACAGATTGGAGGTGACCAGGGGTGAGATATAGAGAGATGGGCAAAAGGCACAAACTTCCAGTTTCAAAGTAAGTTGGGGGGCTAGAATGTACCACATAGAGATAATACTTAACCATGTTGAATTGTATATTTAAAATTGCTAAGATATTAGAGCTTGAAAGCTCTCATAACAAGAAAATATGTGTGTATGTATACACACACACACACACACAAAATGTAATTATGTGTGGTGCCAGATGTTAACTAGACTTACTGCCGTGATCATTTCACAACATACATAAATACTGACTGACATTATACAACTGAAACTATTATAATGTTACATACCTACCACATCTCAACTGATGAGGGGTCTCATCCTTGAAGAGACCCCTGCCTAGTCAAGGATGAGACACCAGCCTGCCTGAGTGGGAAGCTGGGTTGTATGGGGGTAGGAAACAAAATATAGCCTTCATTATCTGTGCCTGTACCCACCAGAGGTGTGTTCAGACATATGTCTGCAGTCAAGGGGACGAATGATTATGAATATTCTGTGAAAAGGGAAGGCCACCTAGAAGGCATTACAACAACAGTGTCATAATAGGTAAAGAGAACGGTAACTAGGGAGGAGCAAGGCAAGATATGAACCTGTGTAAATTAGAGTCCACCCTGTAGATATAGAGTGGAGGTTGCCTCATTCCCTTGGTGGTATCATTATTTATCTTCTCATTCCCACTGCCATATTCCAGGCAGGTGAACATATCCTATGTCCAGATTACAGGCTATGGTCAAAGACACTCCCAACAGTAAGCACATAGTCTGGTGACAAAGATGGTAGGTCTGGGGAGCTCCTGTAAGCCTGCCCCTGGAGGTTAGCAGCAAAAGGAGAAATGGCACGAATCCTAAGACTGCAGGCTGTAACCGAAAGGTCAGGGGTGAAGTGAGAAGCACCATCATCTTACTGGAGTCTATTCTGTATAAGACAGGCTGCTTTAGTACCGTCTCTCTGATTTGGCAGGCAGGAGCACACTCACAGAGTACTTGCAGTGCCTTTTAAATAAATCATTTTATGAGAAGTTATTTCAGTGCATGACTAGTCTGAAAATCTAATTTAGACCAGATGAGTCAGATATAATGATATGCCTCCCTCTGTTTGCTTAAAGAGTACAAAAGCAACCACCTTGCATATTCATTGACTATGCACAGCCCCCCAGGGGAATAGTGGGAGGGTCCCAGGACTAGAAAGTGTTTTCTGGAACCCTCTACCAGGTACTGGAAGAGCAACCTGGGAGCAATGATCCCTTCTCCAGTGGCTGCCACAGTCTCTAATTTATGCTTGTCCAACCCAGTGGAGAACTGACCACACTTCTGAAGGTTACTAGAACTAGAAGGTTACTAGTGATTCAACTGTAATTTACAGAATCATCATTTTTGATTCCAAGCACTGTTCACATTAGCACTTCAACTGATACAGAGGGATTTTTGCAATCCACACGGAACTTAAAAGAAGACCATGAAATTTTTATTTCCTTTCTTTCTGTGTATGATGCCTAGAAACCTTTGTGCTCTATTTTGCCTACATGAGAATAAAAAGTTAATTCAAATACCACATTTTATGTTTTATGGAATTCCCATGAATATGATACATTAAACTGATTCTACTAAGAACAAAATACTGGATTGTGAAAAGCAAACATTTGAATGATTGAATAAAGAATAACGGAAAAAGTTGCCTGTGACTTTGAAATGGATGATAAAGAGTTGAACTACTCGACATATATCAGCCACCTTTGGAAACAGAATGCTGACACAACCAATGTTGAGAGGGGGGATAAAAGAAAAACAAAATTATTTCAGGATTTTCATCCAAAACCTAACTTGATATAATATTTTTTTTTCTTTTGGGTATATTCATCCTTACTTGATGACGCCAGTTGTAAGACCACTGCCAAGTGCCTTGTGGTGTGGGCCTTGACTGGAGCCGTCCCATCATTGAATTTCTCTGCATGGGGTATGAGCTGACAGGCGCAAAGGAAGGACTAAATGATCAGGATGCAGCAGAAGATGAGCCAAAATCATTTCTGAAGAGCAGCAGAGCTCTTGTGCCTCCACTATCCATCTCCACCTTCTTGGGTAAGATCATCCTGAGCTGACCCAAGCTGCTGCATAGGAACTTTCTCACTTTTCCTAAGACTCGGTCCAACCCACTTTGCAAGACTGCCACACGCTCCCACAATCCTGGCCTACTGGAAGTACTGAAGAAACTCATGAATCACTGGCTCCTTCAGCTACTGCTCCCCATGTCCTGGAACCTGTAACTGTGGGGCATGAACACTACCCACATCTGGAAGGCCCATGTAACAAACCCTGCCAGAGGGGGCATCTTTGCAGGCCGCCTGGGGGGACCACACAAACAGCAGGGGCATCCAGAGATTTCACACTATGGCAGCCATGTGGTTATCTAAAAAACCTGGAAGGAAAAAAAGTCACTGCCCCATGAAACTTTCCTCAATTCCCCCTGCCCCTCAAAGCCCTCTGGTTTTCACGAGGTCACAATACTTAATGCCAGTTTCAGCATGTCCAGATGGCTTTGCGTCATGACACTGTGTCTAAACATACTCCTTTCTATTGCTACATAACAAATTACCACAAATTTAGCAGCTTAAAACAGCACATATTTATTATCTCACAATTTCCATGAGGCAGAAGTCCAGGCAGCTAAATGGAGTCCTCTGCCCTGGGTGTCACAAGCCTGTAATCAAGGTGTCAGGGGGGCTGTGGGCCGATTCAAAGCTGGGGGTCCTATTCCAAGTTCATGTGGTTGCTGGCAGCATTCTTTTCCTGGTAGCTGCAGAATTCATGGCAACTAGCTTTTTTGAGGTCAGTGTAAGGAGAGTCTCTGATTTCTAGGCTCTCTTTTAAGAAGTTCACCTGGTTTAGGCCCACCCCACACAGGATAATCTTCCTTTTAACAGGCTCCAGTTCAACTGCCTTGGAACTTTAATTACACCTGCACAATCCTTTCACCTTTGTTATATTATGTAATCTGATCACTGGCCCATCTCAATCACAGGTCTAGTGTATATTCAAGGGGAAGGGAGGATACAGGGTGACCACCACGGGGAGAGAATCTCTTGGGATCATCTCAGCAATCTGCCTACACAGCAGCATGTCACTTTCCCTACAAAATTCTAACCTCACTCTCCTTAGCACCTTATTCTTGGATCAGCAGATCCCAAAGTAACTGGTTCATACAAGAGAATCAAGTCATACTCGCTGAGGAATGAATGAAGATGTCAACTGATTTACACTTAGATTTATTGATTCTCTGACTGCAGGAAAATTGGGGCTACAAACTGACAAAATGCAATAAAATCTGGAGTCTATGTATAGCTCACCAATAAAGATCTGGATGATCAGAAAAAGTCAGAGGGTAATCTGGGAAGGATATAGGGCAGGAGGATGCACACAAGGAAGATGGGTGGGGCATGTTGGTCATACCTGTTTGAATTCAACTCAACAATAACTCAGGAAATGCCCAGTGCTCCCAAGAATAAGCAAATACCATATATAGAAGCACTGGCCTCACTCCCCTACCTCTCCAACTGTTGACAGACATCACTAATCAGTCATGGCACTCTTTCCTGCTGATGCTGGATGTGGCTTCAGAATCCTCAACAGAATGCTCCAGAAAGTCACCACTGATCAGTTTGTATTGGCAAGAGAAATCAACTGATTTTCCAGCTCTGTTCTTAGGGCTTGTCTTCACTCAAAAACCACTTTCCTATACCTCCTATTCATTACAATTTTGTCCCTTCTTACAAAGCAGTCCCTTCTTTAACTAACTAACATCTAAATTTATGCCCCCCTTCAGCACTTGAAGATTCAAATGCAGCCCGAAGAGCAGAGTTACCTGGGAGGGAAACGAGTAGATGTCTAATTCTGGTACTGCTAAGGTGCCCAAGTGTCTCAGAGAGTCCTGGAACTAAGAAGGCATGGGAGGTACACAGAAGTCTGTGCACAGTGGGAGCTGTGGAGTGCACCTGCTTGTGGGAACTGGCCCCAGAAATGAGGCACTGGAGTGATGTGGGGGAAACCCAGTTTTAAGGAGCTGGAGGAAGTGGTGGATGATGATGATACTGGAAACCAGATAAAATGAGAAACTTCCCAATCACTCTTCATCACTGATCAGATTACTGCTCCTTCTCATTTGATACTTTCTAGTCATGCATGCTTTGTTCTCACTATGAAGTGTGCACTTGATTATCTCACTCATTAAACACTGCGTAAGACTACGCAGAGCTCCATGGAATGAACAAAGAGGAGCTCAAGGCACGTCCATTTCATTCATTCATTCAATTTTCTTCATCAAATATAAGCTGACAACCCACAAAGCAACAAGAGACAGGTGGAGCTGGGGGCACAAAGCTGTGATGACCCCATTCCTGCAATGAGGAACTCATTTTCAGAGACGGATAAAACACTCAATGAGACGCCAGTTTCTACAGTATACTTCAAATGTGCAATTAAGTGATCACCTACTTAAAATCAACACAGGCAGCATTTGGATCTACTGGACTAGCAAAAGTTGACCAAAAAGAAAATTCAATAACTTGGCATTTCTTCTCCTAAGTGCCAAAACCAAATCAACTTGTGCTATAAACTTCAGAAACAGGATGATCTAAAAATCCAAAACTTCAGACTAGCAAATCTGTTCTCTTTCACTTCATTAGCCCACTTCAGCGGCTTCCATGGGAGTCTTCTCCCCTCAGACATGCTCTCATCTGTCTGCTCACTCACCCAGCACTGAGCTGAAGTGTGTCCAGAACAAGGATGGAGATGACATGCAGGAACCCAGCATGTAGCCAAGAATTAGCCAGGGGTCTCTAGTCCATCGCGCATGCTCAACACATTATCAGTGAGGTGAGTGTCAAAACCAGGGTAAGTACAGAGGGCCAAAATATTGAGGGGCAGGAGAAGATATGTGGTATCTGAGCCCCTTCTGAGGATGAGCAGACAGTGAGGGATAGAGCACAAACAAGGTGAGGAAAGGGCATCGTAGGCAGATGCTAGGCCAGGGAGAGAGCTAATATGGCTGAGCAGAAATACCGGGGAAGCAAAGGTGAGCACCACCCACAAAGATGGGTCACCAATGCATTCTGAGGATGAAAGGGGCCACAGAATGACCATCACCAAGGACTGAGGAGATCAGAGCAGCACAGTAGGAAGTCAACCCAGGAAACAGGACTGATAGCAGAGAAATTTAGGAGGCTGGTAAAGCCAATCAGGAAATAGTCTAAACTCAGAAACTAGAACTGGGAATGAAAAGAGATGCAGGTTTTCACTGAAAGTAGAGAAGTTCTAGTTTCGTGGCTGGTGATGACAAACAGCTCAGTCCAAGAGACCCAGCTCGCGAACCTGAACATGAGGATTGTGTGTTTTTGGCCAAGATGATGAACATAGCTGTGAGGGATGTTGCAAGGGATGTTGGCTTAGGTGCATGAGAGAGACCCAGGACATGGCTGGTTCTATGGATGGGGGCAATGCAGTAACCTGGGCTTGCTGCACAGTTACAGCAGGGGAGGCCAGAGCATCAGGAAAGTGAGGGACCCTCCCAGGAAGCTGGTCCCATCCAACAAGAACCCTCAAAACTCCAAAATGCAGAAACTATGAACACAGCCACTGACATTTCCCAGTAAATCCCAGTCGTGAAATTGTTGTAATCCCAGTTTAGGGCTAGGTTACAATTTGCTTAGGCCATTCTGTTCCATTAAGACTGGACCTATAAGTAAAACCCCTATAAAACACCATCACATATGAGATAGAATTATAGCCCAGGAAATAGTGACTGTAATTGTAGGCACATCACATCAAAGTCAGTGATTCCTCTGGAAAAGTCTACTTAGCAAGGAGAGGGCAGAGTGAGGAGGCATGTCTTTGGTACAAATAAAATGGAAAAATTCCCGATGAACACAGAGCAATAAGATCCAGCCCTGGAAAATTCCACACACAGGACTGGCCAAAATAGTAGGGGTTTTTGTTTTCTTTCTTCTTGTCTCAGACAAAAGGAAGACAATGGAGGTATATAATGCAGATGAAAATGTGGGGGAATCTCTTCAGCTGAGACTGACAGGAATCTTTTTCAGGTTACTCACTCATTGTAAGGGTGGTTTTTTCCCACCTTGGTTAGTTTTTGCCTGCAAACTGGCCTGAATTTCTGAAGGGATGCGACTGTATACAAGACGCAAGGTGAAAACTAAAAAAGCTCTGAGTCAGTCTATGAATGATTCAAGTTTAGATTCAAGTTGACATATTAAGTCGAACCACTTGACTTAGGCATTTCTGGAGGTAAAAATGGTCCAACAGCAGCAATTTCATGTGATTAGGCCCAATGATATCCCAGACTTGAGATAGTGTTTACCAGATAGACTGTATTGCTTTAAGGACTGCTCCTCACGCAATATTTCTTTCAGAAGTTAGTGCTTGCTATGTCCAACAGTACCGATAGCTGATTTTGCTTCAGAATATTAAATTTCAAAGAAAAGCCATATTAATCCTAAGGCATATTTAAAGCAGCTAAGCATCCTGCAATCATGGAGAAAAAAAAAAATACGTTCAAAGGAGTTAAAGAGAAAGATCAAAATTCTGTTTAAAGCTGGAAGCCACTACCTGGAATCGGGAACTTAAAGAAAAATATCCTATTTTCTACTGAAGGTGGCAGGGGGTCTATCCCAACACCTCCCTACCCACCTAAGAATCTAGAGGAAAAAATGAAGGGCAGTTTGCACCATCACAGGTTACAATCTGGCTCTGGCTTCCCCTTGCTTGTTCTGGCAGAAGCTCTGAGCCCACCTGATCCACCACATTCCTGCAAACCAAGCAATGTCACAAAGG